>JAASLG010001422.1:0-23520 GCA_013365235.1 Cercospora sesami
ACTGCAGAACCGGCCGACGGAAGATCGCCACCAGCGAAACAGGCCTGAATACCACCACAGTCGCTACCCGTGCTCGTCTCCATATCAACGCCACAGCTCAAGGCGATAAGGCTGGCAAGGAGTAGTAGGACATTACATCCATGCTCGGAATAGCGCAAGGAAGCTGCCATGAATACGACACAGAACGTTGATTTGGGACACTTGAAGGCGAAGAAGAGCGCGGGTCCTAGATTGCCACCACAGGGCAGATCTGCGGGGCCGGCGACCTTCTTCCTAAAGACGGAGAAAGAGCTCGAACAAGCCAGCCAGAGAGGGAGGAAGAAGTCACGCAGTGTGTCGTATGCTGACGAGCAAGAAGATACATCCGTGGGCAACATGGCGGAGAGCTCGTTTGGCGTGCAAAGCCTGGATGAGGCCATAAACGAGGGCAGTCTGTCCAGGACAATCAGCAACAGCAGCACGCAATCGTCCAACTCTCATAGTGAAGCATCGCCTCCTCGTGGCAAGAAACGCAAGTCAGGAAACAGAGTACATCCCACGATCCTTGCGACTGGGAAGCGCATCATATCCGATGGAAGCTCTGCTGTTGCTTCGCCCACAGCACTACACGATCCCTCCAAACATCTGCTTTTTAGAAGGCACTCTGGCACCTCCGCAAATATGAGCGCTCCATTGACGCCTATTAAGCTCAGTCCGCATCGAGCTGCAGTGTCTCCGAGCACGCCTCGATCAGGATCTCCGAAATCGTTTCGATTGAGCGACGAAGAGATCAGTGTGGCTGACGATACAGGCAGCCAAGCCATCTGCTCTTCCAGTGGAGATGAAGAGCAGAATCAGCACGGTCAGCCAACACCACAGCTTGTCATGCCCAGCCTATCCATGCCAGTTCGACGACCTTTCACCGAGCAAGGCAAACGCACTGGAAGGGCGAAAATTATGGTTGTTGGTCCGAAACGTGTTGGCAAGACGAGCTTCATCCACAGCCTGTTCAGGACCAGTGAACATATTGTACACATGGATCAGGTCCTTCCTAGCATCCCCACCCAATCATCCTTCGCAGCGGAAAGCTCACATTACATGCCTACGACCATGTTCAATGAAATTGGCGCATCGACGCGATCATATCCCTCGTGGTGGATAGACTCGGAGAGGCGCAGCATGCTGCACCGGAGAATGAGCATTGGCGAAGGTGTGCTTGAGCGGAACCTGACGTTCATTGACACTCCGGGGCTTCAAGACGAGGACCAAGTCCAGCAGATTCTCAACCATGTCAAACTCACGCTCCGACGAACAGCACAAATGGAGAGTATGAATGATAGCGAAATTATCAACTTACTAAGCGGAGAGGGTGGAGTTCAGATCGATGCGACTATCTACTTGTTTGCGCCGAGCACTTCAGGCGATCAAAAGGATTCGTCGACGTCCGTCAGCGCTGCAGAAGGAGAATTGTTGCAGTACTTGGGCAAATGGACGAATCTCATACCTGTCATTGGCCAAGCGGATACGCTGTCAGCTGAGGCGCTGGCCGCCCGTAAGACTGAAGTCTGCGAGATACTGGACCGATTGCAAGTACCACAATTCGAGCTCACGGAATCTGCATCGAGTGGAGCACCGGCTGTTCTACCCCTTGGCGTCTCTTCTGCTCCTGGAGATGATTCAGAAGAGGTCGATGCTAGCATACTGATGTCGTCTCAGTACCTTAGGCCGTTGGTGCCAAGCGAGCTGGGCCTGCTGGTAGACCGGCTCTTTGAGCCTACCTGCCTTGCCCGCATGCGTCACACAACCGCATCCAAATTCCTTGTCTGGCGACAGCAAAATCTAGGAGAGCACGTTGATCTGCAGAGACAGACTGCATTGCAGTCACCCTCACTCGGATTCCATAGTCGTGCCACCAGCGCTGCGAGTCTGATCGACGATCCTAGCAAAGTGCTTGTCCCTCACTCATCTTCCAGCTATTATAGGTCGGCCTCTCCTGCAATCTCAGACTTCTCTGCGCAGTTTGGTCAGGGCACCGGTGCATCAACACAAGCGCTCGCGCGATACAACGAGCAAACACAAGCTCAGCAGCCTGCTGAACCCTTCCGACAAGTGCGGCTCGCGAAATGGGCCCAAGATCTTCAACGGAGCTTGCACAACGAACGGCGCAAGTATGAACACATGTATACTTGCAACGTTCCAGCGTGGCCCGCGGGCGATATCGAGAAGAATGAGCAAGCGCTTGTTGCTACAAAAGAAGGATATCGAGCGTCGCGAGGTCGACTGGGTGGCGACATCAGCGTGTTTGATCCAAGCGACCCTCTAGGCGTGCTTGCTCTCGGGCAAAAGTTGAGGCAACGCGGGTTTGTCGTGCTACAGATCGTTAGTGGAGCTGGCATCCTCGGTGCGGCGGCATACTGGGTCATAAGGAACTGGCTGGAGGTGCAGGAATTTCTTGGACTGGGCGAGCCAGCTGGCATGGTGCATAGTACAGCGATCAATCCGCCGGCGCCCGCAAGGACAGCGCATTGGCTTGACGAGGAGTACTTGAAAGGCTTCTTTGGGTGGGGACGATGAGACGGATGGCAAGTTTTGCAGCGTCGGCTCTTATGGGCGGCTGAGGAGCGAGAAGCTTTTGATGCGAGAGATACCACACATGATTGATTGATGTACGCCAGATTCAACGAGTCACTACTCACTTACTTGATACCCTACTAGACTTTTCCACTTCCGCGCCTCCTCACATCCATCCCTGCGCCTTCTGATATTGTATTGCTCTGGACGGGCCATGCTCATCTGGCGAAAATGCGAATGGTCGAATCTCGTTCGTCGGGCCTAGTGAAAAGGGCGGTCTATCCGGAGCAGACAAGTCGCTCAAGAAGTTCTCCAGACACGAATCGAATACTTCATCCCACGACTCGTTTGGATCACCTCGACCACTGACGAGAAAGAGCCAATCTCGGCAGGCACCGACGGAATCTCGAGATATCGCGTCGACTAGCGTTGTGCCTCAGCGACCTACACAAGAGCATTCGACAATGCAGAAGTATGAATGACTTACCCATGAGATCGACGACCGAAGTAGCTTGCTGAAATACTCTGTCTTCACTAGATCCAAGTATTCGATCAAACATTGCCCTCAGGGCCCATGGACTGCGCGATTCATGTGCGAAGAGCAAATGCTGCACTTGGTATTTCCTCCTATGGTTGTTGGTGATATTTGCCCAGAATCGTGACACATTGCGTTCCACGTCGTTGTTTGCGAGCAGGACTTTCTTGGCTCCATTCGAATGAAGGTGCTGTGCTTTTGCATGGTTTGCTGAAGTGGTAACAGTATCGATGACGTGGCATACACTGGGGATACTATGCCATGGTATGGGTGAGGTTCTGAGCTCATTCAGAACCCGGATCCTTTGAGTGGACTTTTCTTGTCCGATACAGATTTCTTGGGCGCTAATGTTGTCTTCTGAATTTTGGGACGGTATCTCTGCAGTACACAACTTGGGCAGGAATCCTGGCTGTTGCAAGGTTTCCAGTAGATCTTCTGGAGTCGTATTTGGGTCATGAACGGCTGTGATCTCGATCCAAGGTCGCTCGAGACTGTTGGAACATCAGTCACGATTTGCACAGTGACTTACCGTCTCAGTGAAGTCGTACGCTTCTCGGAAGATCGCCTGCCCAAGTTTCCCGAATCCACTCAAGCCGATCTACGTTCAGTATGAGGTTCTTGTCTGCCACGAAGAATGCCAGTGTCACGGCTTACTTTGAACGTGATTCGTACATCCTGCAGAATAGCTTCTGCGTGAGAACGAGCAGGTGGAGTCGAAGTGGACGGATCGGCAATTGTAGACATTGAGAAAACTGATCAAGTGATTCCTAGCTTTGCGCTACACATCCCGGATTATGATACCCTGGAGATGCATCTTCTGGGCGTTATATGCCAAACGAGGCTTCTGAACTCAATGGGGGCGTCCTCAGAAGGCCGCGCTGCGCCTCGTTGGCGCATATACATTCTTGCATTAAGCTTCTAGCCCCAGAATCAATTGCTGAGCAGTGGCATCGTTCACTGAGTCTTCTATGGTTTGCTCAGCCATCGTTTGTCGAACAGATTGCATGCATGCTTCAGTCTCATTCCAAAGATGCAAATTCTAGGTCGATGTAGCATTAATGGTTGAGGAAGCCTGAGGAGCAGAGCGAGATCGGCCAGAATCAATATTTGATTGGTGCTTCGTTGTTTCCCTTCAAAGTGGTCGACAACCGAGAACGACAAGGCTGAACTCAAAGTGACCTCATGGGTGTGTGGGCGGTCCTCACTCGGCTTTTCACATGCAAGACAGAACCCAAGAGGACGCCAATTGTACAGTATTTCAGTTACTCAATCCCAGCTTCTCCGCGTCTGCAAGCAATCTTTATCTTCATGCTGTATCACCATAGACTGTTGCCCGATTTGCCAGCTACGCGATAAGACAGCAATCAGCCGATAGCAACCGCAACCGCCGAGGGTGGGCGCGCGATAAGTGAGGGAGGACAACCAGGCAAACGCAGGAAAGCACTTGTGCAGAAAAACACCAATACTTCTCTGCGCTGAAGAAATGGCGTCAGTCAGCGTGGACCCTACATGGGCTGAAGTCTTGCACGATAAAGCACAAACTTACGGTTTAGTTCGAAGACCAGCAGATTCGCGGAAACCGCACGAGTTGGCGCACGGTGGGCTCGGTCCGCCTCCTCTTACTGCTGCTGAAGTGCTCGCGCACCCAGAGTTCCCGCATACGCACTGGGATTTGAAGCCTGATCGGAAGGAGAAGATCGATGTGGCGAAGGGCAGAGGCGGTCCTTTCAAGGTCGCTTATGAGATCCATGGACATGGCCCATCTAAGATTGTTGTAGGTTCCTCAGCTGCAGCCTTATCAATCACGTCTTAGTACTTATGCACGAGCTGACGTTTTTGGCAGTGGATTATGGGGCTGGGAGGCTTCATGAAGGTATGTGGTACTTGACGAGATCCTGGAAAAAAAGTGATTTCCAGTGTTGGCAGCATTCGGCGACTCTGTACGCATACAAGGGAATAGTGAGGTCGAGAACTGACGAGCATTAGACATGGCAACGACAGACCAGAGATTTCGGACACACCCAGGCCGATAAGTATTCATGTCTCATCTTCGACAACAGAGGCATGGGTGAAAGCGACAAGCCACTTCTACGTTACACCACATCTGAAATGGCGCGAGATGTGATCGAATTGCTCGACTACGTGGGTTGGACTGAGGACCGCAGCGTGCATGTGGTGGGCATCAGCATGGGTGGCATGATCTCTCAAGAACTTGTAAGAGTAAAGTGACCTGACAAGTTGGGTACCACTAACACACACAGTCTGCTCTCATCCCACAAAGAATCTGCAGTCTGAACCTCATCTCAACAGCGCCTAGAGTCGTTCGAACAATTCCCTTCCTGGACAACATCAAGAACCGCATCAACCTCGTCATTCCCAAATCTCTGGACAATCAGATTGCCAAGGTGAAAGGCGACTGCTACTCAACAGAATGGCTTGCAAAACCCGACGAAACTGAATACGTCGTTCAGCCCTTCCCCACAAACGGTGATCGATTTGCGGCCGGAGAGCTCAGTAAACGCCTCAACCCAGACGCTTTTACTTCTACTGGCTTTCTCTGCCAACTCTACGCGGCCGGCTTCCACCACAAATCTCCTGCACAGCTCAAGAAGATTGGTGACGAGATAGATCGAAGGCGAATCCTTATCTTGCATGGCAAGCAAGACAAAATGTTGGGCTTCGTGCACGCAGAGATGCTGATCAAGGATTTCGGAGGTGAAGGCTCGGGCATCACCACTTCGCTTCATGAGAAGCTGGGTCATGTTGCACCTTTCGAGTTGAGAAAGGAGTTCAACAGGCTCATTGCTGAGAGAATCGAGAAGACTGAAGCTTTGAATAAGGAGTAGAGTAACCAGACTCTTTCGGTATTGGGCATTTTCGAGCAAGGCGCTGGTTCTGGGCATGCGTTGTTGTCGAACTGTGAATATCCTATCCCGGTATGTTGGCACATATATGAACAGAGTTAACTTGAGCCTATTTCAAAGTTCTGTGCCTTAACCCCGTTCTCGAAATCGAACTCGAAGCCTCGTTCTCCGTTTAACAAGAGAGCATATCCGGGCATCTGGTCAAAAATGTGATTCGCCCTACCCTCACTTTTTGCTCTTCTTCTCAAACGCCCCATCAAGCTTCGTCTGACTGTGCTCTCTTTTATGCCCTCTCGGACTAGCCTTGGTCTTCGCGTTCGGCGACGAAGCCGCACTCGCACCACTCTTCTTCCCAGAACCACTGCCCTTTGGAGTCGCTGGTGCCTTCAAATCTACATGATCATGCTCCGTCCCATCTGCACTCTCCCACGACTGCAGACCCGCTGGACCACCTTTCTTCCCCTCCGTTGGCCCCTCTGCATCATCATCAAACATCTGCTTCCACGTTCCATCGACAACTTTCGGGTCGTTGCCATAGAGTCCGACACTGTATGCATTCTTCATTCCCTGAATGCAGATTTCTCTCCGCTCGTTGAAATCGAAAATTGGTTTGGGGTAGAGCTTCAACCCATCTTTCTCAGTCTCAGACCCGTCGCCATCGATTCGAACACCGGCTTTCTTCTGGTCTTGGATTGGAGCCTTGTGTGGTTCGAAGATGAATTTCTTTGGAAAGTCCGCGAGCTCAGGCACATATTTCCGAATGTAATCCCCATTATCATCCCATTTCTTACCAAAAGCGATGGGAGAATAACAGCGATAGAACTGTGCAAAGAATGCAGTGCAAGAAAGCCATTGCCAATTCCCGATATTGCACGCAGATTCATGATCGATAAGAAGCTCTTCGAAAACTTCAAGGCCACGCTCCCAGCTAATGTAACAGCCTCCTCGAGTGAGGAAACAGGCGACGGAATGTCGTGCCAGATGGTGGATCCAGCCTTCTTGTCTGAGCTGACGCATGATAGCGTCAATCCAGGGAAAACCTGTTGTGCCGTTTGTCCAGCGTTGGAGCCAAATCTCTTTCTCTTCTTCGTCAATTTCGTGTTCGCCCGTGATGCGTTTGGAATCCATGTCTACTTTTGAGGGAAGATGCCAGGGAATGAAGCGACAATGGTCGTTACCCAGGGTTTGGCCGAATTGCCAGCCTAGAGCTGCTTGAGCGGCGAAGTACATGTCTCGGAAGAGTAGTTGGCCTGCAAGACTTTCTGGTGGCGATGAGGTTGGCTTCTTTTCTTTGTTGCGTTTCGCTACGATTTCTGCCACACGATGGTAGAAGAAACGGCAGCTGAGTGCTCCGAAATGCAAGTACGGTGATGTGAGGAACGTGGACTGGGGCTCGAAAGCAGCCGGTGAGGTTTTGGGCTTTTGGAAGGTCCCGCAGTAGTCCTCGTCTTTGAAGATCTCTTCTAATCGTTCCAAGACTACACTCTCGCCACCTTTGTGTGGTGATGTCGCGGCTGGCATACCCAGCTCTTCCAGCGTAGGCGGCGAGAAGTCTCCCTTGGGTCCTGCAATTCCAGAGCTGAATGTGACAGTTTCCTTCTCCCGATATTTAGCATTGATGTCTGGTTCCGCTTCAGGCTCGGTTTGCTCGATCTCAAGCTTCATGTCTCCAGGATCAGGTAAACTCGTTGGCGTGTCGACAGGTTTCTCAATATCGCCAATCTTCTCTCCCGCATGCTGGAGTTGAGTGATACTCATCGTAGGCTTGCCGCCATTGTTCTTGACGATCTCATCGGGATCATAGAGCGTGCGGCCCACTTTGACGATGACTTTGACCCCAGCTTCGCCGGCCATGTGCATAACCTGCTCATCACGTTCGCGAGCATAAGCATCTGTGTCTTTCTCAAATACCAAGTGCGTGATTTTCCAGGCCTTGAACAGTTTGGGCAAAAGAGTTACAGCTGGTTCGCGGAGGACAAATAATTTGCTCTTCTTGTTGAGCTTCGTGATGCTCTGTGAGACATCATTCTGGCAGTCAATGAGGAATTGCCATCTGTTGACTCCAACTCTGGCCCGGTAGACATAGTGACTAGGTATCTAGTAAGCTTCAAGATGGTCCTTGCATGCCATTGGAACCACCTACCTGTCCCAGCACCATATAGGATATAATACTTCGGGCTTCAAATCTAGTGCCGCCTTCAATGCTGGAGAATCATGAAGTCGAAGATCAGTCCGAAACCTATTTCAATCATCAGTTAACTTCACTATTCCATCGCATAATTCACCTACCAATATATGACACGCGGCTTTCCCATCTTCAGACGCGTTATGACTGTTGAGAGTAAATCGATACAGCTGATGAAAATAGTGGAGGCAGAACTTCATCAAGAAATGCACTCCTCCAGCCGCACTGCAGAGCAATCCCTACAAAGAAGTGATCCTATTGGCGCGCATGACGCTGAATCAAGGAGAGCTGCCATGTTGCACGCTTGTGCTCTTTCTTCGAGTCGTGACGTACGAGGTTGGCGTTTTGGCTTTGTTCGGAGCCAAGGTTCTCGGTTCCCCGTTGCTCTGACAACGTTTTCTTTCTTGATCGAAGCTGCCATGTACAAAGAAGCTTTCCAAACGAATGCTATGCTATGCTCGGTGTCCAAACGAATGCTATGCTGGGTATCAAATGAAATTCTTCCTTTCTGGTTTCACCGCCAATGCGCTGCTGATGGGATGAAGCAAACATGATTTTGTCGCCCTGTCCTGGATCGACACCTTTCAACACTTCATCAGTGTGTACATCTCCCACTGATATCTGCCACAGGAGTCGCATATGTATACTCCCGCGATCAGGATCTATCCATGAGCAGCATGCCACCTGCGGGCTAGCTCCTGTGCTCTTCTTCGCGCCTCTGTGGCCTGCACCGCTTGTGCTTGAGCCTGGCTCTCAGCATAACCTGGCAATTCTTCTTCCACAGGACTGACATCGCCCTCACTGGCATCTCGCCGCCCAGGCTCGGCCCATAAATTGAGGCCTCCATCTGAAGCATGTATTGGCTGTACAGCCGGCCGCTGGTCAGCTGGACGTCGCGGAAGCGTGAAAGCTTGCTGTGGCATTTGCGCCATGTGCTGAAGTGCAAGCATTGTTGTTGGCGTCTGCTGCACAGGCGAGACCAGCTGCGAGGGATCTGGCTGCGAATGCATTGTGTGTCTTCTTCGGTCCTCTTCGTTGGCTGCGACGGTTGGCGAGGCGCGCATGGGAGATGCTGGTCCTAAGCCTGCAGTGGCTTGCACGAAGAGGTGGAACTCCTCTTCGTCTGTGAAGGGAGCTTCTGTTGTGTTTATGGCGCTCTGAGGTCGCCATCTCTGTGTCTGAGGACTGACTGACATCCTTGAAAAGCCATTGAGCATCTCATTCGGTCCCTCTGCGTAGTCACGACGACCTCTGAAACTTGGTGTCACTGGTTGACTTATAGCACGAGGCGCATGAATTCTTCCGTCCCTGTTCTCATACACGCTGTCCGGATCATATGGACTCATCTGAGGGTAAAGTAATGTGGGATCTGATGGCCCCATTCTTTGTTCGTACTCCTGCCGACTAGGAATGCCTGAAAGTGGTTCCGGTCGACCTCGTTGGCGAGCTGGTTGTGCAGGCTGTGCAATTTGCTGTTGAAACTGTCTGAACGGGCGTACATTTGGTTGAGGTGTCAGTACTATCGGTGACACTGGTCCTTCTGAGCCGTCGTGCCATTGCTGTGGCCTGTATCCGGAAGATGATCTCTGTTGTTGTTCATATTGCCAAGCGCTGTTACGCGAAGCTTGCGCGGAACTCGTGCACAGAGGTTCACACGAGCGACTCTGGTATTGTCGATTCATATGTGGACGCTCCTCGTCATATCCATAGTAATTCTGGTCCATGTAGTCTTTTGCGATAAGCCAGGCAGAAATGCCTGGATCCTTGCCCTGTGGTTCCTGGAGCCTTTGATAGCTTATGGGCGTGAGGTCATGCCCTAGCCTGCGATCTGTATAAGGTGCAGGATCTGCAGCCTGCATCGCACCTGTCGTCTAAACCATGCGCCAGCGCTGAAAGCAAGGCTGTGGTGCATTCATTGCTTGTCGGAAGAGCGAGCCCTGTTCAAGAAAAGAACTGAAGGAACGTCATTCCTCCCCGTGTCTCAATGGCGATAGTGCTCAGCAGTGCTACGCCGTGGCTGGTGGCAGCTGCATCACAAGGTCATACCGCTTCTTGGAGAATGCATGCAAAGTTCACGAGCCAGGCCAGACGCTCACGCATGGCATTGGAGGACCGAGGATGGAGCATCCTTTAGCTTCGAGATGATACGGGTGCCACATTGAGGACCCTGGCGGCCGCTAGACGTCTGAATGATGGGATGAACCAGACCACGCCGACGCGGATGTCCTACCGTGATTATGCTGTGGTGCCGAAGAAGGCAGCGATCCAGCATGGCGCTACGCCAGCGGTGGGCCATGCGACGATCGACCGACCTGGAGGATACTGCTGGCGGCGGTTTAAAAAAGGATAAACACGAGGCGGCGCTCGTATTCCGGGCGAACATCTGCCGCGAGATGTACCACTTTTGCGACTGTCGTCCGCACCACACAATGGTCCGACGCGCAAGTCCCGCGTCTCGCGCGGGAGAGCCCTGTTGATGCTGTCGAGACCTCTAACATCCGCCGATATCCTCCCACTTGCTACGGTTCACCACCTGTCCTCGGCATGGTGTTCATTAATCTGTGTCGCTTCAATGTCGAAGTGTAAGACAGGGCTGCAGATCCTTCGTCACTCAGATCTGGATGCTGCTATTTTGGTCTTGTGGAGGGCCTTGGCAAGCGGCATGTGGACTAGGGTAGTGTTCCTCGAGTGGAGTGTCGCATGTCGACTTCACCTTGCTAACAACGGCATGATTTAGGCTGAGCAAATTCCTCCAGCACGAGACATATCGGAACCGCGTGAAGAACTTTCAGGCATCGGGACTATCTCGCATGTACCGGCACACCACATCTTCGAGCGGTGTAGCTGCAAAGGAAAGCATGAACATCAAGCTGACCAGGCGTCCTCTGATTGATGTGCATTAATTACATCTCTGTACTACATGTACAAATTAGCGCTGCTGTAAGCACTGACGAAGCGAACTCAGCGATACAGATCAATCGCATGTGCAAGCTTGGAAGCCTAAGCGTAAGGACGTGTAGCTGTAATCCGCATCACCTTTAGGTCTCCCGATGAAAGAACTCAGCAAGGAACAGCATCTCGTCCGCCAAATGCGCTGAATGTGATGCTATCAGCTAGACGCCTTCGTCAAACGTTCCGTCGTCGTCATGCCGCTCGCGCACGGGGCTGCTTTCGAAGGTCTCCTCGGCGTCCTCGACGTGCTCGATGCCGGTCGAAGGAGCTTCGGAATCATGATCGCGACCCTCCTCATCCTCCTCCTCTTCCTCTGCATCGTCCTGAATATCGTCGAAGTCGTCGAATTCCATGAAACCGTCGCCACCGTCATTGTCACGATTGGTCTGATCGACATCGATGGCGTACTTCGTCTGTATTTCTTCCAGCTCGCTGTCCAGGGCTTCGTGGAAATACTTGTCAGTAGCGGTGACCAATTGGTCGATCTCGCGTCGTGCAACGCGCTCTTCTCGAGACAATTTGATGTCGCCCACATTGACACCATTCATGACAGAAGTGTAATCTCTGTGCATGTGCAGATAGATCTCGTCGGCCTTCTGCAGCATTGACTCTTTGATCGTCTTGCAGAGTTTCAGTAGACTCTGGCGGACTTGCTGTGACGCAGACTGGAACATCTGCTGTTTGTTGGCCTGGATGTGGCCGGTTACGTGACCCTTCATACGCATGAACGATCCGGTTCCACGCTCGTCAGCTGCAAGGTTGTATGCTGGCTCCATGGCAGCCAAGATAGCAGGCACGAATTCGCGATTGATCTCTCGCTGACCTTCGTTCAAGCTTGTTACTGCCATAGAGCACAGGTCCCCGAAAGTAATCGAGTACTGGTCAAGCTGTTGAGTGAGCATTTGCAAGCGGGCTGCTCCGCTGCCCCTCTCGCGTGTGCGAGCCTCCATAACGCCATGGAATTGCTTGACAACGTTCGTAGCTTGCCGCTTGAAAGCTTGCAAGATGGTTAGGAGGCGGCGTTGAAAGACCTTCTCCCAAATTGTCGCAAGTTGGCGATCTGTTTCACGGTCAGCACAGGTTGGCAACAAGGAGTTGCAGGACTCACAAATAGGTTCCGTAAGGTCGGCATTGAAGTCGCGTGGACCGGCTGATCCAGAGAAGACCCCCGAGCGCCTGACCGTCGCCCTATACGTTCCCCAATGCAAACCACCCGCAGATCGCGGCAATCCCCAGCTCTGCGCTTTAGGATCTGCCTCTGTAATCGCACTTTGTACTGCCGGGTCGAGCTTCGCAAACAGCTGTTCGTGTAATGTCTCGACGGCATCCTTGAGCGTTTCTTCAACGACCCTCTTGAGATGCTTCTCCAGATCCTTGAGCTTTCGCGCAAAATACTGTTTCTCGACACTTTGCTGCTGTGTTGTCAGCTTCACGCCAGTTCCATCGTCAGAAGACCACAACGCCAGCGAAAGCAAGAGCTGCTTCATAGAATTGAGGAAGCGCCGACAGTTCGCTTGACGTCCCTTGACAGTAAGCTTCTTGCAGTGCGCTTGTAGTTGTGGGACTTCAGTCTGATCGATGTGCGTGAATCCAGGTACCGGGCTGTCTTTCTTCATGCGGCCAGACAACTTCTGGTAGGCACGGCTGCTCACGCAAAACACTGGCAGGGTCCTAGCAACCTCGTCGTAGTCGCGTAGGTCTTCGTTTGGGTTGAAGTCGTCTGGATTCTCTTCTTCAGCGTTCTCCATGTCAAGCTCCCGGATGCCTTGGGCGAAGTCCTGCTGGATGGCACCGCGCGAATAGTCGTTGCGCCCAGCAATGCAGATTGCACTCTTGTCTGCTTCGAGCTTAGCTGCTTTCTCGTCGAGCTCAGTCAACTCATGGGCAATCTCGTCCTTCTGCAATTTTGCGGCAGTCTTTGCACGGCGAGCTTCTTTCCTCAACTGCTTCAACTCGTCGATCTTTTGCTCAATGGCGGACGTCGTAAGTGGCTCGCGCATTGAGCCAGTGTCGTTCGTGTCGTCCTGCTCAATCGTGCCTGACAACTCACCCGAACCCTCGTTCTCGCCCTCGTCATCGGACTCAACAGTGCGACGACGTCGCTTTCTTGCTTGAGGAGAACCACTCGTAGACTTTCTCTTCTTGCTTTGATCCGGTGCATACACTGTTCTCCCAGCGTCGGCCTGCTCTAGCAATTGCTCCCAGGTCTCAAGAGCATCGTCCAACTCTTCGCGTACTGCTTCCTGATCGTCGGCGTCATCGTCAAGTTGCCTCTTATCCTTGCGAAGTTGGCGTTGGCGGAGGACAACCTCACTGAGTTGGTCGTCAAGTTCGACCATTCTGTCGCCAAGCTGCAAACTATCGATGGCTTCGGTCCGAGAAATGTCGTCCGTCTTGGAGCAGATAAAGGTGACTGCAGAGTATGTGCCGTCAAACTTCAATTGCCGCTTGAATGTGTCGCCAAGCAGATTCTTGGCCGCTTTGTCGTCTACTGCTCGTGTGATGGGAGCAACTATCCAAAGGCCAGTGCATTGTTTCATGTACCCTTCGGCAACAGCAGCACGAGCTGCGTTGCTGTCGTGGACGCCAGGCAGATCGACAATGACTGCACCGGTAGAGAGTGCGGGTGCCTTGACATAGATCTTGACAACTTTGATCAAAGGCCAGTGTTCGAATTCGCGCTTGACATTGTGAGTGATGTTTCCTAATCTGGGTTAATGGCGCCCTCAGTTTGTGTCAATACCAGTTCCGGCTTACCATTCTTGTCTCGCTTCTCTTGGCCTTTCTCTTTGGAGTCGATGACCAGCTGGAGCTTTTTGTAGAAAGTGATTGCGTCGGGCGAGACGATCTTCTTAGTCCTGCCTAGGACAGACTGCACTTGTTTGTCTGCCATCAGCGACTCAATCGAGCTTCTGGCAAGCATCTCACGGGTCTTCTTGAAGTAGACAGCTCTGATTTTGGCGTATGCCACACCAGCTTCAGAGTCTTGATTTGAAGCATCTGCGCTGACTTTCCCAGATTCGTCCTGTCAGTGCGTGTTAGTCATGTTGTTGCAATGTCAGCTGCAGGACTTACGAAAGCCTCTTGAAAGAGAACGTTCAGCTCTTTCCGCCACTCTTCAGGCTTGATGAACTCGATCTCAGCCCTATACTTGGCCCGTTCATCGTCTGAGTGGTTGTAGGACATCTCAGTGACGACTGCTGTACATGCTCGCATACAATTCGTGGGCACAAGGCGTTCTTCGTCAAGCATCGCATTGATCACGGATGACTTTCCGGCACCGGTGTTTCCCACCACTCCGACAACAGTGCGGTTCTGTACCGCCTCATTTCGTACGCGGGCAATATGCTTAAGCCAAGCCTGAGCATCTTCGTTTGGGCCCAACTCTTTGAGTGGCATCTCAAGTTCAGAGAGAACTCTGAGGCCAGCCTGAACGCCAGCTTCGAGACGTTCGGGTGTCTCTTCCGTCGCAAGCTGGGCTAGAAAGCGTCCGCGTTCGGGAACTTGCGCGGGACCGGCATCTTGGGAGTCGACAAAAAGGTTTTCCTGCTCTCGCGGCTTGTACTCGGGTTCGATTTCGTCAGCAGCAGCGTCGGGAGTGGGCTCAGCCGCAGTAGCGGTGGTCGAGTACTCATCCTTTACGCCATTTGACGGGGGAGCCGCCGAGCTTCGCGGCGAGATTTGCGGCGCGGGCGACGCAGATGGCATAGGGGATGTGGCTGGAAGTGAGGGTGGCATGCGCCCTGTAACGCATGGCCTATCTTGACGTTCTGGCTTGACTGGTGTAGAGGCTTTAGGTGTCATACCAAGGTTGCGATCCAGCGGATGAAGTGGTGGTCTCGGCTGCGCTGAGGCTTGCGAGCTACGAGTATCTGTGCTGGGACGGTCAGGCGCCGTGAAGGGTCCCGACTCTGACTCCAAGGCCTCTGCCTTGATCGCGTGAATGACAAGAACCCCTTCTTCTGGAGGAGGAAGGTCACCAACCACTCCGTTCAGCGGGACCATTATGTCGCCCACTTTGAGGACGATGTCGTTGTTTCCAGGAAAGCGTCCGCGAATGGTATTGTGTACCTTGTTTAACTTAGTCCGCTGCTGCGCCTTTAGAAACAAAAACGATTGTTCTTCAAATGGGAGACCCGAGTGGTGGACTGCGACGATCCAGAATCGGCCCTCTTCTTGCAATAACTGGTGGAATTCATCAGGTTGATGCTTAAGAGCGATCGCGCGTATGTGCGCCGAGGACGGCGCAGCCATGGTGAGAAGGTGCGCCCTTGTGTTGCTTTGGGTGTCAAGTGCGACAGGTGCGCATCGCAGTTGCGGCAAGAGTAAAAGGTGCCAGGCAGTCACGAGTGCATAGCGTGGAAAGAGCTCGACACACGACGCGTTCCAGCCAGAAGCGCGACGCGAATGTCCTACCTCGTCCATGCAGGTCTGAGACGCTAACGAAGGAGCTGGCTCCGATGGCAACTTTGACATTCACGTCAGCGCCAGAACTCAACAGTATATACTGGCGACATCAGTAGGATTGGCAAGTACGTTCCGCCTGGCAGGCGTCAGTCAGCCAACAAAGATTCTCGCAAACCAGCAGAGAACAATGATCTCTTCTCGGCCAGAGAGATCAAGAACTACTTCCACCCCGCACCTTCCAATGGCAGCGAAACCCCTCCTCGAGTGTCCAATGTCAGCGGAGGCTTGCAGGATTCCGCAGCGACCGCCGGAAAGTTAGCCTGGGTCTGCCTATTCAATGACAACAGTGGTCCCGCCAACCCTCGCTGGGACAGTGACAAGATCATCTTCTGCAAGAGGAGTTTGCGTCTCTTGCCGGGTTATGTGGAAACTAATAAGCTTTCGGACACGGAAGCAACTGAGACCACAGGCACGGCTGAGTCAGTGAAGACCGCCGATACAGTGCAAACATCAAAGGATACAGACACAGCAGAAACGACAGAGCCAGCGGAGCCAGTACCGACACCAGAAATCGTAGAAACGACAGAGACGGCAAAACCAGTGGCTTCACTCGGAGAAGCAGAAAAACACCAATACCAGCCAGATCAGGCCCCTATTGCGATTTTCAAACAGATCCCTCGCACTGGCAAATCCGACCGCGTCTTCAGCTTCATCGGCTACCACACAATTTCTCGGCTCGAATTCCTCGGACCTCGCAGTGATGCACTCGTCCGCATGCTCGATCAAAAATGGTCCTACGTAGACAAATTTGGTGAGATTCAACAAAAGGAGCGCACCATAGAATCTTGGAACGAGGCATTGTGCAAGAAATGGGCTGTTGTGAAGTTTCAAGAGCTGGACGAGGAGAAGTTTCCGCCGCCACAGATTGAGAGATTACCAGATCCGGAGCCTAAGAGAGCACCCAAGAAGAGTGTCAATGAGATGTTGGCGGAAATGAGGATGAGCGGCGAGGCCAAGAGACAGGCTAAAGAGGGGGAAATATGAGGTTACGCCGTTCGGATCGAAGAATGTGGACGTACACAGTCGTACAGCCATGTATCACTAGACAGGCGATTGTAGGCCCACACACTCGCTCACCTGGGTAGTACTGTAGCTGCCCACCGTCGACAGCGGTAATCCAGTAAGTCATGCTGCTCGTAAGTCATTCCATTCGTCACCCCACCTTCAGCCAAAGAACGAAGTCTTCGACCTCTTCTCCCCACTACTCTCGCCCTTTGCCAGGCCCGGCGGCCTCCCTCTCTTCTTCTTCGAGGTGCTCGCCTGCAACAAAGGATGCAATGGCTTCTTGTCCGGCTCTCGGCTCGGGCTTGCAGGTTCTTTCACAATCTCCTTGATCGTCTGCCTCGAAAGACATCCGTCGATGTGCTCGTTGAACTTTCGCTCGTCTGCGGCTTGGGGCAACGAGCAAATCGGACAGTCCCACTGCTTGATAGGTTTCTTGGGCGGACTCGCTTCAGCTTCTTTCTTGGCTTCATCCTCCAAAAGAGCACGCCAGGCGAAGCCGTTCCCGTAGCGGGTATAGTCATTTCCCACGCCGATGCCTTTGGATTGCAGGAAGGTCTTCGCATCACTCGCATCCGGTGGTTTGTCCTTCAGTGCGTTCTTCTCGTACTCCTGTGAAAGCTGTTCCAGTTCGTGCATCTCCTGCTGACGCTCCTCACGAGCCGCGTCCTCGAATTCAGTGTCCGGCCACTTTTGCCAACCGTCCTCGTCGAGTTCGACTTCTGGAGTGTTGTTTGCAGACCCTTTGGACGTAGCGGCCTGTCGCGCCCGCCCGAAAAAGTCGACGTCGCCTTTCTTCATCGACACGAGATGTGTACACCGCAGCCCCATCAATCGCAGCTTCATACCCGGCATCTCCTTTTCGAGTTTCTGCAGCATTGGTAGACTGTAGTTGTACAGGTCATCCGCTGTGTACACTGCTTTAGGAGGCTGTACTTGCCGCGTAAAGACTTCGTAAGTGTGCAATTTGATCTTCAAACACAGAGTTCGGCCTTTGAACTCGGTCCGTTGTAGGTCTTCCTCCAAGGATTCTGCGGTGTGTCTGAGTTTATCACGTAGCTCTTGTGGATCCGACATGTCGTGGAATGTGCTTTCCGTTCCCACGCTCTTCCTCTCATGCTCTTCTGCCGGCCTAACATCTGTTCGCCCTAGACCAAGATACACGCCCATCAGGAACTCAAACGTCTTCTCACCGAACAATCGATTAATGTAATGGCGCTGAGGGTATATGTCGCCGCATGTCTTGATTCCGATGGCGTCCAGCTCTCTTTCCAGCACGCGTCCAATGCCGTTCACTTTTCGTGTTGGAAGGTCGCGCATGAAGTTGAGAATAGTCGTTCTCTCTGATGGCAGCTTGAACTGTCCATTCGGCTTGTTTTTATTCGAGCATATCTTCGCCAATTTCGCGTTAGCTGCAATGCCCGCTGAGATCGTGATCTTCGTCTCCTGATGAACCTGCTGCCGCATCTGACTAACAGCGTCTTCCGGCTCCATGTTGTGTTCTTTGCAATATTCCGTGACATTCAGATATGCCTCGTCAATCGATGCGCTCTCGAACCGTGGGTCATACTGCTCCAGAACAGCACGCACTTCCTTCGCTTTCGCTGTGTATTTCTCAAAGTTCAGAGGAACATGAATCAGCTGTGGACATAGCTTGTCGGCCACGAAGCCTGCCATACCGCTTCTACAGCCAAACTTTCTCGCCTCGTAGTTACATGTTGTGAGCACGCCTTTGCCGACTGCGAAGGGCACATTCTTCAACTCGGGATTGTGTAGCTCTTCCACTGCAGCGTAGAAAGCGTCACAGTCTATGTGCACGATGGCCTGGCTGAGATCGCGTTCGTACTCCAACTTTGCAATGTAGTCGTCCGCCTTTTTCTGCTCTTTCCTAAGCCCGCCTTGCGCCTCTATTCGCTCCAGCTCGCGTTTCTTGGCCAAGATGCTGTTGATCTTGACAGTGAGCGTCTTGTCCTTGGTCTCTTCATTGTTGAAGTACTTGGATCCCTTGCTCGCGTTGTAGATAATCTCCGACACCTTCTTCTGGTCCACGCCATCCTGGCCAGATTTGGTGAGGGACGGACCAAGTAGGTGGTATTTCAGACTATGGTGCTGGCTCGACGCGCGTGCCTCATCGGGGTTTTCGGTCGTGTCCACAGCGGTGACGATGGCATGCTCGTCTACGGCGAGGACGGGCTTATCTGACATGCTGGCATGTTCAAATATGATGCCTAGTTTTGTTGCGGCTCATTAAATCGAACGCGTGAGATCCTGGCGAGCTTGGAAGACGTGACAAAGTCTTGGCGCGCGTTGCCTAGCGGGCCTTCCGCTTGTTGATTGCGGCCTCTGTCGTCCCAGCACTGACACGGTCGCTGGCACGCACGATCACCATCTGCACCGGCCACTACCCCTCTACATGTCTGATCCAGTATCGCGCTGCAGACCTCAACTACCGGCCGTCCAACTGCTCCGTTCCTTGCCGCACTGCGACTTGTTGGCCACCGCAAAAGAAAGAAAGTACCGTCGTTCGGGGGCATATCGGTAACGGCAACTGGGACCCATTCTTTGATCCATGTCGACTGTTGCTCTGAAATAGCCTAGGGGCGGCGGTGTAATCACCTGCCCACGTTGGAGATTCGCAGGCCGCGGACGAGCGGTGCCAATGTGGCAGTGGCGGGCGTAGGAACATGTCGACGACCGACCGCAATAATCGCCCTCTAAAACCGCAACTCGCCTCGACCAGGACGGGAAACTCACGAACACCTCTGACTCCGCGCGTTGCTGGCAGCGTCGCGTCCACGACCCCTTCCACCACCAAGCCAGCTGCGCCCCGAGTAGCAGGGCGGGGCCCGTTACTATCGCCTCGAGTACGACCACAGGAGACGCCGGCAAAAGACACACCAGGGGCTAGCAATGTCACGCCTCGATCTTCGACGCGGACGTCACGGATTGGGGTGAGCAGCGGGCGTAGCTCTCCAGCGATAGACGATACTCCCAGCGATACGAGACCACGCACCGGGCTGGCACCTGGAGATGCGTTGATGAACAGGAGCTATGGCGGTGGATCAGGCGTGGGATCGAGCGCGGGTGTGTCGAGCAGGTCACGAACGAGCAGACCGAATAGCATCGTGAGCGAGACAAAGCCCAAGATCGGGCGGTCTCCGCCTCTGTCGCGGTCGCCAGATATTGGACAGTCCGGCGCAAGTGACAGCTTCGAGAACCGCTTCTTCCACGCAAGCGATGTGAAGAAACAAGAACCTGTAGCGAAAAAGCCAGAACCAAAGAAACCACCTACCTTCTTCTATGCGGATGGACATGAGGATGGCACGAGGGTTCCTATCAAGCCGACCTCTCCGCGACCCGCCGCTGTTGAAGAGAAGCGTTATCCTGGAGGAGCGACCAAGATGGAGCTGAATTCTGTGAAAAGCCCTCCAATGCTCTCACCTGCTTTCAACCAATCGTCCGTCAACGTGTCGTACTTTCCTCCTACAGTGCCTCTCAGCCCGCTTCGGTCGCCCTCACCTAGCAAGGAGAACATCCACCTTTCTTACAGGAAAGGTGCATCACAAATTTTCGGCATGCGCCCGCAGCCGAGAACCACGCCCTCTGTACATGACTTGATGGCCCGACCCGAGATGCAAGAGACACGACGACCAAGTAGAACCTTGACGCACCGCAAGTCATCAAGCTTGTCGTCAATGACTTCTGGTACCGACCAGGTACGAAGGCGATCGTACACAGCGTTGGACGACACTATTCCGAGCTCTCCGCTCTCGCACGAGACGTCCCAGATGACCAGTCCACCCGTCAACATTCCCTCCATTGATACTTCTCTGGCTTCACCGATGACAGTCGGTTCTCCGACGGAAGCGGCACTGAGCCCTACCAAAACCATCACCCAACTGGCGGCTGACGCACGGCGGGAGCGCAAAGTCCTGGATTTGGAAATATCAAATAGCTCGTTGCTGGCGATCAACGCAAGTCTTGAGCGTGAACTGCGCAGGCAAAAAGCGGAGCTGAAACGCTTTCGACGACTGTCGCGCGCCGGCCGCTTGTCTTCGGCAACGCACAGCATACCAAGGAGCTTATCAGGTGACTTGGAGACGCTCGATGAGGATGAAGATATCGACGGCATGCCACCTGGGTGGGACGATGCAGAACTGAGCGACTCTGAGGAGGACAGCTTGGTCTCTGGAAGCGGGGGACATTCGCCCAGCGCATCGAGCGAGCGCCTGGCGAAAGACGAGAAGCGGCTGAAAGTGGATCTTGAACGCCACAGGGAGCTGCTAGTTCAAAGCCAGGCGATGAACCAGAGTCTGAAGCGCTGCATGTACGCAACGGATGAAATGATCCGTGACGGCAAGAAGGCTTTGGAATATCACGTCCGAGTATCTGACGTCAAGCTTGGAGGCCGCATTCTGACTGGCGAAGAGGATGAAGAGGACCTCACGCAAGACATTGTGGTCGATGATGACGAGTTCAGCGGTGCTCCTGACGACGGCATGGAAAATGCCAAGGGTTTACTCGATGTTTGGCGCGGAGTCGGTCGATCAGCTTTTGAGGGAAGTGAGGGCGATCGCGACTCTGGAATTGAAGTCGATAAGCCGTATGGCCTTGTTTCAGAGCGACATTCGAGTGCGACAGATACCACGACAGATTCTGGGAGGCCACCGGAGCACGCGAGCTAGGAGCTGATGCACTGCACCCATCCGGCACAGCGGGCCATTTGCACGAAGCCCAGGCCACGAAAGACTTTCCCACACCACACCAATCCTGTTCGAACATTTGGCGAGGAGCCCTCCAATTGGCTTCGATCGAGGTCCACCATACCTCGAGAGTGGCAGCACTCCATCCGTCGTCGAAGGCCACTATAACCGAGCCGCTAGCGCTGCAAAGCGCTGGCGGGTGCCTGGATCGGACATTTACGACGAGAAATTGGCGCAGCATTGACATCACGACTGGAGATGCCCTTGCAGCGCGCTGTACTGTACCTGCAGAATGCAGATGAACCTTGAGCTTGTCCCTTTATACATAACTGCGAGATACCCGACCATGTCACAGCTTCGATTCCTTTTGTTCGAAGACCGTTTAAGGCGTTTGAAGGAAGATGGCGATTGCAAGAAAGATACCCATGCCGATTGTGCAAGTAGTTCTGGACATACTCCACTCGAATTAGACTATCGTTAACAATCATCAGTACTGTCCTTGTTCGCACTATTGACAATGTCTTACGAGAGCCAAAGGATATACTGTAAACCGTGTCTGACCTGCTCCGTTCCATGCATGTTGTTTCTGGCCAGAATAGGCAAAGTCCCTGCCGTTCCGCCTTGCCGAGAGGCTCGGCCCCGATTCTTTACGCTCGCATCATCGTGTTGGATTCTGACACCCACATGCTAGACATTCGAAAAGCATACTGCCACAAGTTCGCTTCGACACGGCAGAGCACGTGGAAAGCATTACGCCAGCAGAGATAAGTACAGCATGCAGTCCACCGTCCACCGCGGTCTTGCGAGCACGCCGGCTGTCATGCCGTGAGAGGCCCATTTCCATCACAAGTTCGATTGATAAATATCTTTGCTACAGACATTCTATTCTTCTACTCGGCTTGGGTCCCGTGTATCTTTTCCAGTGTATCATTTCCTACGATCTCCGCGACCATGGACATTCAATCCTTGTTGCGCCGCCACAATTCCTTCTCCAGGAAGGACTTGTACATTGCGCTTTCTATTCCGGCTGTCACTTTTCTTGCTGCAAGGGCGGCAATCAACCTTTACAACATCGCAAGTTCCGATGGAATTCCAAGGAGACCGAAAGTGCTAAAGGCTCCTTCAACCAAGCTGCTCACCGCCGAAGAATACGAAAACGTTCCTTATCCGCCGGATGCTCTACCAGGAGGACGAAATGTCGCAACGCCTTATGGCAACTTACGCGTCTATGAATGGGGTCCTGAGACCGGCCGCAAAGTCCTATTTGTACACGGCATCAGTACACCTTGCATCTCCCTCTCCCGTGTGGCAGGCCACCTCGTGAAGAAGGGTTGCAGAGTGATGTTGTTTGATCTTCCTGGACGAGGCTATTCCGATTGTCCCGATACGAACCACTATCACCAAGACATCAACCTCTTTTCAACATGTATTCTCTCGGTTATCTCAAGCTCCCATCTACCCTGGGCATCGGAAGGCTTCACCCTTGTAGGGTACAGCCTCGGCGGCGGGATCGCAGCAGGCTTCACGGCAAATTATCCCGACCTGGTCGAAAGTCTTGTGCTCATTGCTCCTGGCGGCCTCCTTCGTCCTACAAGACTCAGTCTCAGCAGCAAGATTCTCTACTCTGGTCTCTTACCCGACAGTGTCGTGAACTACTTCGTTGGCCGTCGCCTCAGAGTCAGCACACCGAAGCCAAAAGACCCAAATGCTCCAGCTCCGATCAACTCCCGGTCGCAAATACAGAATCTCAAGAAGTTTGACTGGACACAAGTCCCTCATTCCACCAAACGTCGCATCTCAGTCACAGCCGCCGTCCACGCCGAAACAGCGGGCCACTACGACTCGGATGATGGCGGCGATGATTACGACGAAGACGACTCCATAGACCCTCACGCCCCAGGTCAAGACAGCTTATCTCCTATCTTCGACGACAGGCCTAACATTTCCCCTGCGACGGCCGTCGCATGGCAACTCGAAACGCATCCTGGTTTCATCCCGGCTTTTATCAGTTGCATCAAGTATGCGCCAATTCATGATGGATGGACAGATTGGAGACTTATCGGTGAGAGATGTGCCAAAGGTCGGGAGAGAGATCATGCGAAGAAGCAGCAGCGTGAAGAACATCATCGCGTCCGGATTGTGAGCGGTGGAAGCGGAAGCAGTGAAGATGGGAGGAAACATTCTACCACAGGATCTGTCTCATCAGTTTCTTCGTCTACTGTCTCGGCTTCGTCGGTTTCTTGGGAATCTTCTTCATCTTCT
>JAASLG010001423.1:0-32963 GCA_013365235.1 Cercospora sesami
CCTCCAAACGGGCACGGAGGTCGTGGTCGTGGCCGCGGTGGCGGAGTCGACAATGGAGGTCGTGGGAACAGGGGTGGCAGAGGAGGTGGTCGCGCCAGTTTGACTCCTGCACGTGGTCGTGGCGGTAGAGGAGGTCATCAAAATGGCCGTGGCCGTGGTCAACCATCTTGAAGCTTCCACGAGGCAACCACTGCCAACCTCGAGTCGCACGGATGAGTGGGCACCAGTTTTTGAGCGCATACTCTGCTGCTGGGCTGGTGTCTGACAGAGAAGGGACATCAAAGTACGCTTTCTGTCAGGCAGAGCAATTCAAGCGTGCATATGCAAACAGTCAGACCGTGTATGCGCGCAGTTGCCTTGATGCTGTCGAGGCAGCTTTGGCGTGCCTGGGCTCGATGCAGTGTTCTATAGAGAAATGCGAGTGTGCCCTTTAAGCTATATATTCCCATAATCGCTCAGCGACCTTTAGAGTGTTGCAAGTGCTGCTCGACAAGACATCTTGCGCACCGTTTCCGCAGCTGCAGCGAGTGCGGGCGCACAGCGAGCACAACGTCAGAGTAGCACTGCCAAGGTTCACATGTCGTGTAAAGTCGATAGCCAGAGCTGTCAGTAAGAACTCATTTGACAAAAGGCTGGTTAGTAATGTAGCGTTCGGCGGTCGTTACAGCCTAGAAATTTGGAGAGTACACTAAATGTTGTGATGACACTTGATTCCTGCTTTCCTTGTATGCCTGTCTCCATATTTGCCTCCTCGCTATTCAGCTTTCTCCTCGTCAAGTGCTCGTTTTCTATTTTTCAGATCTGAAAAGGTGGGGAAGATAAGGCTGAGGTCTCCAACAGGAAGTTGAATTGGAAAGTCAACAGTCAAGAATAGTAGACTCAGTAGGGCGTACAAATCGACGATGAGTGCAATGAAGCCAACGTAGCCTGCCCCCAGCTGCAGACGATGTCTGTATTGTGTCAGTGTGTGGATGGCGCTCGATTTCCTTACCACTGAAACTTACGCAGTGGTCGTCTTGCCGTCCACGGACAGCCAGAAACTTATAGCGACGAACAAGAAGATCAGAAAGAGGGAGAAGAAGTTGATGACGAGGCAGATGTTTGTGCGAAAGCAGCAGATGGTAATGTAGATGGAGAAAATGGACATCAAGAGTGCCCAGTATGCTTGTCGTCGAAAGTCAGCTCAGTTCCTGGATTAGCAGCGTTGGGGCAGTTCACTGACCTTGACCTGACAGGAATCCTGGCTGCAACATGGCTAGCCTCGGGTTGCTTGGGTCTGGTGAATATGCAAGATATGATCCAAAGTCTGGGGTGAAGGTGGCACCATATCCCAAGAACCATGCGCCGTAGACGGCAAAGTAGCATGCGCTGAATGTGTTGCCCAAAATCAGCTCGAAGACCGCACCGATAATTGGAAGTAGACCGCCCTGGAAGTAGAAGGCACCGATAGTTGAAGTGGGACCGCCTGTGAACTGCCTCCATCCGAGGAACGAGAAGACCAGTGGCGAGAAGGCGATGATGAATCCAGCCAGGGCGAAAGGCGTTGGGTTGCCAATCATCCGACGAAGATCTCCATTGACTCGGTTTGGAGGTGAGAGGTATAGCCGTTCGAACATTTCCGGAGTAAGGATAATTGAGCCTTGAGTCTGTACAGGACGAAGGGAGCTCATTTCAATTTGTGGTTCTGAGCATTTGCCGTTGACCTCAAAGTCTTTTGGCTCCTTTCCGGTCGACATCGTAGACAGGAAGTGACAATGCCGGATGCGGAAGAGATGGGTCGTGTAGTGTTGGTTGGGTAGCGTGATATAAGGGCAGATTTAGGACGCAAGAACGGCAGGACGTGAGTAGACAACGCCCAGACCCAAGAAATCACATACGACGTTCACAGCCCCGCGTTTCGTACACGCAAGATGTTTGGCATCTCCAGAATGACCCCGTTTGGTTGGCTTGGCTTGTTGGCGAGGTCGCAGGTCGTATCAAGGTTCTGCTGAACAGGGATCGAGTTCACAGTTCAGCACGTGTGACTCGGGATACTTCTATTTCCTGGACGAGAGGGGCTGGGCCAACATAAATTGGATAAGTCCCCGAGGATGCGCGATCCAGACCGCTCAGGAGATGTTTTACAGACGAGTTGCATTCAAGAAGCGCTTTGGTAGTTCCAAGACCTGTGGAGGTGAGTCCTCAATCTGTGCAAAGCCATGCAACAGTTAGCACTCGTCCGGCCATCGGGAGCGATTGTAGCTGTCCGCATGTTTCTGATCTCTAACGCGTCCTTAGAGGCGTGAGCAGGGTCATCCTCATGTCTGCGCAAGATCGCTCGTGGGATTTACATCGTGTGAGCCCTTGCCGGGAGTTGGGGAAGCTGGTCACTGGCAGGGGTGGGTAAAGCATCGGCACTTCGTATGAGTCCTGGGGTAGTGGTGGCCCCCTTCTCGCGGTCTCAATCAAGAGCTCTCTCCAATTCAGCGCATCGTAATGTGTCGTTGTACTGCGCGAGGAGATGGCCAGCTTGCCGCCGTTTGTACACGCTGTCGCATTGATAGGGGTGCTTCGATCAAGATGAGGCAGCTTCTCCAAAAATTTCATCACCATCCAATCGCCCGGAGAACTTGAGAGCAACAATGTCTCTTCCACGTTTGGCCTCAGGCTATTGAGCCAAGAACGTTTGACAAGCCCAGCAGACAGGCATTACAGGCGTAGCATCTCCGACCAACTAAGGGCATTTGCAGCAGTCGCGGTAGGCTGGAGGAGAACAGAAGCTTGCGCCACTTTCGGGAGTCAGAGGTTACTGCATACTGGCTTGGTGAAGTTGCGAGGTTGGAGAGACTGCCGTGTCATGCGCAGCAGTTCAGCTAGGCACTCGGATGACCATGTTGCCGTTAGTCGGAGGGGCTGCCGATTTGGTTGATTTGCCTTGCTCCAAGTGTGTCTGGGATGCAGTCGCTCCTCAATCCACTAACAGCGGCCAGTTGATCATGACTAAGACGTAATCAAGGTATGAGATATACTAGTGTCGTACTCCATTGTGCGCCGAGGCAGGGCGGATACCTCCCGAGATCGGTACTCTGCTTCCGCATGTTCGGCAGCAATCCACCCGATATCTCTTCTCCTGCCATCCTCGCGTTGTGGAGGCAAAAGACCGAGCATCATACATCAAGTCCTGTCTGTGTAGGTGGCATACTTTCAATTGGCATAGTAAGTGCACGCAGACGTTGCAATCCCTCTTTCCTTGAAACTCTGCTGTCGTTCCTGTCCTTGAAATGGAGCATGAGAGACTACTGTCCGCCGAGGACATATCCCAGCACAACACGCCCCACGATTGCTGGGTCGTGATCGATGGCAAAGTCTGGGACTTTACGGACTTTGCTCCAGAACATCCTGGTGCACCAGAAATCATCTGGAAACACGCCGGACGCGATGCTACCAGCACGTACGCCGAAGTGCATCCCTTCTCGCTCATCCCGAAAACGCTCGATCCATCGAAGTGTAAAGGGCTCCTCGACCGCACATCTGTCACTGCCGACTTCCAAAAGCCACCCCCGACTGCGACGCCTGAGCTGCAGCTTCACGAGAAGCCCTCGTTGAGCGCAGTGATCAATGCCGACGACTTTGAAGAGATTGCCGAGAGGACAGTCAGTAAGAAGACATGGGCCTTTTACTCGTCTGCAGACACAGGCTGCTATACGAGAGATCGCAATAAAGAGTACTTCAGCCGCATCTGGTTCCGGCCACGCCTGCTTCGCGACGTGAAGAATGTGAACACTTCCACTACCATTCTTGGTCATGAGGCTGGCTTGCCCATCTTCGTCGCTCCTGCTGCGATGGTGAAGCTGATACATCCGGATGGGGAGAAGGCGATCGCGCGTGGCTGCGTGAAGGAGCGAGTGCCGCAAGCAATTAGCACCAATGCCAGCTTTCCCATCGAGGAGATCGTGCCGAGCGTAGAAGCTGGTGCGCATGCCTTCTTCTTCCAGCTATATGTCAATAAAGACAGAAAGAAGAGCGAGGAGCTTTTGAGGCACGTGAAAAGCTTGGGCATTGACACAATCATGGTGACCGTAGATGCACCGATGCCGGGAAAAAGAGAGGCAGACGAGAGGGTGAAGATGGATGAGAATTTGAGCACACCCATGAGCGGGCAAAAGGGTTCAAATGACAGAAGAGGTGGTGGCATTGGCCGGCTGATGGGGGGATACATTGCCCCGGACTTCACGTGGTCGGAATTCGCGTGGCTGAGGAGAGTTTGGCATGGGAAGATTGTCGTCAAAGGTGTCCAGTGCTGGCAAGACGCGAAGATGTGTGCTGATGCCGGTATGGACGGGGTGCTGCTCTCCAACCACGGCGGGAGGAATTTAGACACTTCTCCTCCTGCCATTATGACACTGCTGGAATGCCAGATGAACTGTCCGGGCATTTTCTCACAGCTCGAAGTCTTGGTTGATAGTGGCATCCGCCGAGGGTCCGACGTGCTCAAGGCGCTGTGTCTAGGTGCCACTGCTGTCGGCTTGGGGAGACCGTTTCTTTTCGCAGCGAACTACGGAGAGGAAGGCGTTGAGCATTTGATCGACATCATCAAGACGGAGCTGGCGACCGCGATGGCGCTTGTGGGCATCACTGATCTTGGACAATGTCATGCCGGTCTCGTCAGCACGCTCGAGCTTGACCACCTCGTTTCGAGAGGCGAGGCACATCCGTACGCGACAGGGCGCAGATTGCGAGGCGGGAGAGCACGGCTGTAGCGCAGTCGCTTCCATTTAATCGATTCGTTCTTCCCACCTGCCACAGAGTCAGAGCTTGGTCCATTCGGCAATGCGCTACCACACAACTTTGCCTTGGCACTTCACTTCACCTGAATTGGGACCACAATCAATGACGAGCCAAGCACAGAACAGTACAGTCCACGAGATACACAAGGGCACAAGAAAAGAGTAAAGCACATGTACGAATTCCACACCACAAATATCCTTCATTGACGATTATCTGATCTATGGATTTGATCGTCATGTGACGATGGCCGCCGAATATCTTCATCTGGCCATCGATTCTGTGATATGTGAGTTCGCCCACTGAAAGCCTCCTCCAAGCTCAACCAGTGCCAGCAACACTGGAGAGCACTGCCAACCCGTGCCGACGACACAGGAAGTACACACTCAAACCGTGCCAGAGACACGGGGAGCAAACTCAACTTGTGCCAGAGACACGAGGAGCTCACTCGATTCGTGCCCAGGACACGAGGAGCACATTCAACCCGTGCCAATAACACGAGGTGTACACTTGGCTCGACCCGTGCCCGAGACACGAGGAACTCACTCAACCAGTGCCAAAAAGACCGGCGAGCGAAGTGGTGTTGGGAGGTCGTTGAGCGACAGCTGCCACCGAAGAGCGCCATATGTTGTTGGCAGCTACAATCGAGGCGCTTCTCACTGAGGAACTTGAGCCATGCGCGCTGCAGTGGAGAGAACAGGCAGTCGCTTGGGGTGGAAGTCGGCGAAAGACGCTCACGGCCAATTGCCACCTCGACCACGTCCGCGTCCAGGTCCCCGTGCTGGATGCGAAGCGCCGTCTCGACCAAACACAGGATTGTCACCTCGGCCATGATCAAGAGCGTCGCCTCCGCCAAAGCCAGGCGCGCTGCCACGAGCAGAGCCATGCGCGTCAACCCGACCGAAGCCAGGTGCGCTGCTACGGGCAAAGACAGGCGCGTCAACCCGGCCGAAGCCAGGTGCGCTGCCTCGATCAAAGCCAGAAGGACCAGCCCGATCGTATTGAGAAGGTCCACATCGACTGGAGCCAGCAGGGCCGGGCCGTCTCGAAACAAGGGTGGAGCCGGACGTTCCCGTCGCGCTGCGAGCTCTGCCTCGTAATTTCTGGCACTCTCGCCTCGCTCTGTCCCATGCGATGATGCTCGGGCCGTGGGATCAGCGTTGCCCGTCTTCTTGTGCTTCTTACCTCCTCTTTTGCCGCGTTGCCTGTGTACCAAAGGAGCCGGCGAGGGGGCAGTCGAGGAATCGCGGACCATCGATGCCGGGTGAGGGCGGTGATGATCCGTGTCGTCGTCCTCATCGCCGTCTCGCTTGCGCTTGGAATTGGGGCGCTCGAGCGCGGGGAGTTCCATGGCGTCGATAGCCTCTATTATCCGGTCAATTAAAGCTCGCAATGCTGATTGCGGCGATGGGGACGGTGGCAGACCTGGCGCCTGCCACTGGGTCGAGCCGGGCGGAGCCATAGATGATGGAGGCGGCGGGACCGGAGCGCGACTCGCTGAGCGGCCGCGTGTGCCAGTCGCTGTAGCCATCGGCCGCATACTTACTGCGATGGCGCGCTCTTGATCTGCCGTTTTGACCTTGCCGGCCGGCTGGCATGGGCAGCCTTTCTGTTGACACGGTGAGCAGCTGCCAGAATTATCATTAAACACACATTTCAAGTTTAGCTGCTTGCAGCGCTGACACGGGATCATGTCTGCTGTTGCTGCTGCTGTTGTTGATGTTGGTGATGTGGAAGTGGCGAGAAGTCGAAAGTCGTTGAGCAAAACAGAGTGGGTGGCTGGGAGCACAAGCTTGGCGTTGATGCCTTGGGCGGAGGAGGCGTTTGTCTCGAGCAAACATGAAGGCTCAAACTGCGTACAGATGCACGATCCATCATTGAGAATACGTCCCTCAAGAAACGTCGTCCTCGCTCTTTCTGCGATCTGCATCTCCTGGATTCTGCCTTCAACGCTCTCTGCTTGCCCTTGACCGCTTCTCTTCCCATTCACGTGCCCCTTCCCTTTTGCGGCCCGAGACTCATCGACTGGACGACGAATGCAAGGCCGGTCTTTTCATCCCTTGATCCGTCGGACTGGGCAAGGCCGTGGCCACTCGAGAATGGTCCCTCATATCCACTACTGAGCTTTCCAACGGATGAGTCGCACGGATATTCCAATAGCGCAAATGGGCGACAATGATTCGCTTCCGGAGAGCCTTACACGATCGCAACATGTCGCAGACGAGATCGCATCAAGATTTGCGCCAAGCGTGTTTGGTGCCACAACAGCGATCAATGTCTCCTACCTCGCTCGTGGGGCATATAATCACGTCTGGCTCATCGAGTCCAGTTCACAGGTACGGTGCCAACCTTTGTACTTCTATCCTTCTCATGCGCCTACTAACCAATGACTTTCTACCTAGGTCACCTCACAACCAGGACGACCAGCCAAGTTTGTGCTTCGCATATGCCAAGACAATGTCACCTCTCTCCAGCGATTCCAGTCTCGCAGCCACGTCGGCTGTCTGCAGTGGCTGGCTTTGAACGCTCCCGAAGTGCCAATTCCGAAGCTATATGATTGGGGCGACGGCAGCTCTAGCAGTCTACGGGCTTCCTTCACGGCAGAAGAATTCATCGAGGGTCAGCGGCTCAGTGCTGTTTGGCCAACTCTGACAGAAGAACAAAAGTCCAGTATCTGTGAGCAAATTGCAAAGGTGGTTGTCGATCTTGGAGAAACAAGATTTGATGCTATTGGCAGCCTGATGCCACTCGCAAATGAGACTGGAGTTAGTAAATCTGTCGAGCATGGTCCTACGGTCGAGGCTGCGAAGCTGTTCAACGGAAGGGTAAGTCTGTGTAAAGAGCCATCAAATGGTATGGCTTCAAATTGTGGCTTGTTTACTGACCTCATCATTGCTACAGGCCAAATTCCATTCCGCCGAGTACTACGACATCGGACCGTACCAGGACAGCAAGAGCTACGTCCTGGCATGCTATGACCGCGAGATATATTTCTACAGCCACGCTGACCAGGAGGATATCGAGGACTTTTTCGACACCGAGCAAGACCCATTCGACTTCGTAGAGTCACTGAGGCGCAAACGTCGGGAACTAGTCGAATGCGACACTGCTACTACACACGATGAACCCGTGTTCCGTGTCATCGATGCAGAGCCCAAGGTGCTCGTGCACGAGGACTTTCATGCGGGCAACATGCTCGTCCGCGACGGAAAATTGGTCGGCGTCTTGGACTGGGACTTTGCTGGCGCTTACCCACTTAGCCAACTGTTAGGCAAAGGTCAGATCTTGCAAATCTCTATGCCATACGAGGAGAGGACCGACGAAACGGAAATGGAAGAAGACGAGTGGCATGAGCGGTACCGGGCTGCAGTGGCCAAAGAATTCAGGCGGAGAGACTGGTCACAGGACAACATTGATACGTTATTGGGTGAAGGACATGAGGTTCTGAACGTTGCGAGGATGATCATGTTTCCAGAGACACAAGGCAACGATGCAGAGTCGATGAGCGAGGAGTGATAGCATGACAGCGGATAGAGTCGATCGCAGAACCTAGTGGCGACTTTGGCCCCCACTTGATACAATCGAAGCAGAACTTCAGTCATGCCGCTACATAGCGTTGCAATTTATCTCTCTGGCATGACCACCGCCCCACTATCCATCATGTTTCGGTATGCTCAACCAAAACCTCTCTATCCCTGGGGCCACTGCAGAGCTAATGGCGAACAGGCACAGCTTGCACGTTGCCCAGGATCTGCCTACCAGAACAACAGTCGTCTTGATCCCTAGCGTCATGCTCATCGGATTCCTCGGCCTTTCCCACTTTCTCATCATCGGAGGAGTTATCCATTTCCCGCCATAGGACTTTAGCTTGCTTGTGTAGGATACGCAGAAGTGTATTCTCTTGCAGATGTTCGGGAATGGAGACTTCTGCCATTTGACGTGAAGGTTTCTCGTCTTCCCTAGTCGACTTCTTGCCTTCCACGGATGAACCGGCTGCAACATGCGAATGCTGCTTTGCATCCTCATGTGGAGAGATCTGCTCATAGTCCTCATCTTCGTCGTCGGCATCCGCACGACCACCTACGATTGTCAGAAGGGTTTGTACAAACAATTCTTTCAAGTAAGCGAAGCTGAATCCGTCAGTCAGATTCGCGAAAATTCCAGCAATATCGTCATGAAATTCAATATTGCTGTTGCTTTCCAGCTTCTTGCGCCAGTAGTTGCAGTACGCGATCCTCTCGTTCTCTCCTGGGAGTTTATAGTGGTACTTTCTGTCGAAACGACTTGGTCTCTTTGAGATACCAGGGTCGAGTCTCTCGAGGTGGTTCGTGCTTCCGATCATGAGGATGCCATCGTTTCTCTCCAGACCATCGACCTCGTTGAGGAAGTAACTTCGAATTTTGTCATTGACCAAGGAATCCAGATCTTCAAAGATGAGCATGCATGGTGCCATTTTTCGAGCCTTCTCGAAGATGGTCCGGATAGAGAACTCTTCTCCCTGGCAGTTTTTTAGTGTCTTGACATAGAGACTGACAACATCCCGACTTTGAAGTGAGTTCATAAGGGCCTTGATACTGATAGTCTTACCACAGCCAGGAGTGCCGTGCAAGATGAGTCCGCGCTTCCAAGGAACGTTGTATTGTTCGTAAATGGCACGACTATCGAAGAATCCCTCAACGTCTTTGATGATATTGGCCTTCATCGCCGGATCAAGGATGACATCGTCCCAGGTGGATGCCTGCACAGCGGCCCAAAGTGATTTGTCCTTTGCCCAGTAGCTTTGGTCGAAGACGTACACTTCGTCGTGGAGCTGAGCTGTCCACTTTCCCGCGGCAGTGATAAGTATATCTGCCTTTGCGCAATGTGACTGCTCGTCGACGCCATCCCTTGGGGTCAAAATGAAATGCACCTTTTCCCGACGGCTGTAAGCGTATTGGGTGTACCACTGAGCGCGGACGACGTCAAAGGTAAAGCCTTGATACTCGTACTGGTACAGGCCGAAGCGGACCTTATCGCAGAGCTTCCCGTCACCACCCTCCAGACGTAGGGCAGGCGGGGTGTAGTCTCGCAACGCTAGGAAATCGTCTCCCTCGCGGACGAGGCTCGCTTTGGCATGACCAGCATCGGCGTAGGCAAACAGCTTCGCATCGTAATCGGAAACCGGGGTGATGTGTTTGTTGGGAAACAGGCGACGAATGGCATCATGTGCAAGAAGCTCGCCATATTCGTGCGGGCGAGTGAAGTTAGCCTTGAAGGTTTCGTAGAGGGAACTCTGGCCGGCAGAGTCGGTGGAAAAGCCTGGATCGCCCATTTCTGCGCGAGGTTGAATGAAAGAGTGGGAAGTGAAGAGACTGGAGAATGGAGAGTCGGAGTCGTTGAGGCACGACGGTCTTATATACACCTACCGATGAGCCCTACCGCGTAAGTATCAAGGCAGCAGCATCCATGGTGCTGTGAACAGCAACTCTCAGCTGCATGGTGGCCAATCACGACCTTCACCGGTCTGCAATTACATGCGCGAGCAAGAAAATCGCGCTCTCTGCGGCGACGGAGATTCAAGTGAAGCCAGTCGGTGTTGGAGGCGACAAAAGGCGGTCGATGAATCAAGAAGGAAGCAAGTCGCGTTGCGCTGCGGGCGGCCGCTGGAGGCAGTTGCAGCTGCAGTTGGAGTTGGAGGAGGGCGGGGCGGGACGTGGACGCAGGCGAGGGCTAGTGGCTTGGCATTGATCCCTGAACAGCGCTGACCCCTGCGATATGGCTCGCGTGTCCAGAACGGAGGGAGAGGCATTGCATTGCATCCTCGACCACGCAACTGTCTCTGCACGCACCACCATCGCCGCCGCCATGAGGTCGATACTCAGCTCTGTCGCCCTCTTCCTGAGCTGCGCCGAGGCTCTGTACTTCTACATCGATGGTCCGACCCAGAAGTGCTTCTTCGAGGAATTGCCCAAGGACACCTTGGTTGTTGGTGAGTTGAGAGACGCCGAAAGAGCGGCGATATGCTGACAAGCACCACCCAGGCCACTTCAAAGCGACTCAATATGACCACAACTCGCGATCATACCAACCCAATCCCGACATGGTACGGCCATCTCCGTCCCACCTTGTTCCCTACGACCGCTGACCTCTTGCCAGGGCGTCTACATAACTGTCGATGAACTCTTCGACAACGATCACCGTGTCGTCTCGCAACGTGGCCGCGCCGATGGCAAGTTCACCTTCACCGCAGCCGACTCCGGCGAACACCGCCTGTGCTTTACCCCCACCAACGTTCCCGCGACCTCCGGCTTCCTCTTCAGCGGCAGCCAAGTCGGTGGTATCAAGTTCGAGCTCGACATGGCTATCGGCGAGACATCACAAATTGAAAGCAGCGATAAGGAGAAGTTGGGCGAAGTTGCGCAAAAGGTCAAGGACCTGAATGCAAGGCTGCAAGATGTGCGAAGAGAACAGATCTTTCAGCGGGAAAGAGAAGCAGAGTTCCGCGATCAGTCCGAGAGCGTCAATTCGAGGGTCGTGAGATGGACACTGATCCAGATTGTCGTGTTGGGATTGACATGCGCATGGCAGTTGAGCTATCTGCGCAACTTCTTCATCAAGCAAAAGTTGACATAGGCTGGCGAGCGAGACATGTATATGCATAGCGGGTACAGGACGGGAGTCAGGAGGGTGGGGATTGGACGCAGGAAGTCCGGATCTCGTGACTACGATATACTGATAGACGACGAAAGTTCATGTGCTCATTCATCTACCCTGCATGACATCAACTCGCGAGACGACCGCAACGAGGGTGATATCCTGAGGCCACGGCTCTTCTCAAGACTGCATCGATGTGAGCGGACAACAGACAGCTGATGACATGCATCGCGTTCATCACGTAGAAACACATGATTGGAGCGAGCCCACCAGTCCCTAACCGCAGCCAGTAGGCATTGAAAGATGGGCTCTTGGCAGAAGCGTTCGAAGTTCATCTACGCTCCCCTCTCGAATCCCTCATCCACACCACTTGTGCAGCATGACTACCCTCACATCACACCTGGTAGAGCTGATGGTACATATCGCCGACCTCTACTGCCCTGCTTCACACGCCGGCCTGGCTTTCACTTGCCGCTATGTGGCCGAAGCGATGCAGGATCTCTTGAAGCGGCATCAAGCGGCTTACAAAAACTGGCAGCGCTCTGACATCGATCCCGCGACGATTCTCCGTTTGCTCAAGTCTGTGCTACACGATCCTATCGCGGCATACCATGTTGGAGAGATTCGGCAAGCACAATCGAGAACATTGGAGGCTGCTCGACTGATTTCATCGTTTGTCGCAGAGTGCGGTGCACAAGAAAGCAATGGGAACACTGGCGGCCAGTACTAGTGGCCGATGTAGAAGAAGGAGAAAATCAGAAAAGAAGGTATTCACTGCTAGACCATGGCCCTCTGCTCATGTTCGGGGAATTTGACTAGCTAATGGAGAGATGGAAGGATTTCTTCATTCAGACGAAGCCATTACAGCCAAGTCTGTTCACCTCTGACCTTAAGCTATACCTGAGCGCCATGGCGCAACATCTTCCCAACTTCGGCGAGGACAGTCCGTTGCGAGAGAGAGCTCGCAAACAATCTGCTCGAGGCAGCGACGGGTTTCTCAAGATCTTACTAGTCCTTTCCTGTCCTCGGTCGAGAGCGCTCTATTTTGCTCGAGGCCACAAAGAATCAGCCAGAACGACCACGCATCCAGGAAGCAGTCTCCAATGGCTGGAAACTGTCACCATGGCACACCGCGACCAAGATATCTTGCAGTAAAGTGATATAAGCAACAACCCGTGTCAAGCCAGCCAGTCGTGCGCGTACGGCTGACCTTCTTTTGTCACTTTTCTCTTGCATCGGCCGCCAGGACTACAGTCACTCCAACATGTCGCACTAAGTGCCGAGACTGGAACGTGGTTGGACAAGCAGGAAGTGTCATTTGGCGGCTGCAATGACCGTGGCCCTTGGAGACAGCTCCCCAGAGCTTGTTCCTTGGAAGGCTTAAGAGAGGGCGTAGCGAGCTCCTCCCTCTCAGCGCAAAACTTTGCAGATCGTGGCAAGCGAGTAAAAGTCCAGATGAAAACGGAATGAGAGCTTGTGAGGGGGATGAAAATGGAGTTCTTGTCAAATTCTTTACGTGCAGCTTTCATGAATACAGGAACGAGACCGGAGATATACTCAAGAACGTAGCTGGTCGGCCTGAACGCACACTTCCGCCGAACGGCTTCCCTATGACAAAGAGCAAGGTGCTGACTGGGAGCGGCATGGTTGACAGCTCATGGCAGACCCTGGAAGCAGAAGGTCTCCTCGGCTTGGACGGAGGATGTCTATTTATTCGCATTGCAGCTGCCACAAGCTTATCATCCTCTTTGACGTTCACAAGGCTATGCTCCACGCCCTGCAAACCATAGTCGACTGCACTAGCACGGTAAAATGATCATCAGAACTTCAGACTTTCGCACTCAAATCGATATCTTCCACCCGGTAATGATCCGCCACGATCCTATAGAGGAAGCTTGGCGCATGTCCTCCTAAATTGGTAATGTATAAATCCACCAAATCTGCATCCACATGATCAAAAATGGGATTGACCACATCCACGCGATCCATAAACTCCCCATCCTGGTAGGGAACAACACGACTCGGTTCGCCGTATTCAATGAGTTCTTCCGTGTCAAATGGGTACACGGGAGAAAGCTTGTAGACACCCGAGAGAACCACAACAGGAACGCGGTGAACCTTGGCCGCTTGCGCGATGGTGCTAGCTCCGGAGGCGGCGATGAGGGAGCCGTTGGCGAGTACGGCATGAGGCGCCATGATCACTTTGTTGATACGAGACATGAGGGCGAAGACGGCGGTGTCCGGGATGACGATGACTTTAATGCCGAGTTGGGTCAGGGGTTTCCAGCGATCTTGCGGCGAGTCTTCTTCGTCGCTTAGGTCCTGTTTCATACCGCCGTTGACAATAGTGGAGTGGGTGATTTGGTGGTCATTAGGGTAAGCTTCAGCATGCACGACAGTGAACTTTCGCTTCTTGGCGGCCGCGGCGAGGAAGCGTTGCACTGTTTGGCTGGAGGTGTGTGTGAGAATGATCTCGTTGCTGTGAATGTGATCGAGAGCGGACTCCGCGATCTGCGTGTCCACAATGTCGAGTTCTTCGAGAAGATCGTCTATGCCAGAGCAGACTTCGGCTCGGAGGTCAATCTTTGATTTGTCGTCTTGTTTCGCGACTCTTTGCGTTGGCGTTGCAGTCCCAGAGCCCATCGGTGGCGTGGCCATGGGGGAGAGACCTGAGGGTTGCTGAAAGAGGCCGAACAACGAGCCAGCGTGTGGTGCTTGGCCTGCGTACGATGCAGCCGAAGACGGCATGTGAGGTCGTTGTGGTGGAAGCTCTTGGCTTCCATCGATAGATGGTGATGCCGGACTGCTGATGCCGGGAATGGTCTGCTGTGGCAGTGCAGCGCCGTGGTGGAGAGGGCTGAAGCTCGAAAGATGCGTAGGCAAAGCAGGACGCTGCGTCGCTCCGCCGAGCGCAGGGCTGCCGATGCCGTCGCTCGATGCATTCTCGTCCGTGTCGTCTTCGGCCACCTCGCGAACCACGCCAAGCACACGCCGGACGATGTTGCCCACGGCCATCTCACGCGGCTGTGCGGACACCAGTTTCCTGCCCACCTCGCGGATGCGGCGGATCAGCGACTGTGAGTCCTTCCATCGCGAGCTGCCGACGACTCGCAGGAGGAGATGTGCGGTGGCGATGGCGCAGGGCCGCGAGTTGCGGATCTGGCGTCTCTTGAGCAGCGAGACAAGCAGCTCGATCGATGTGTCGACGTCTTGTGACTTTTGAGACTTGAGAAAGGTGCGGAGCGAGGGCGTCTGGCCCAGCACCGCGCCGGCCATCGCGGGAGTGCGTTGATGTGAAGTGCTTGATATTGTTGATTTTGCAGTGACTCATCGCCCGAGTGGCAGCAGAGTGCTGATGTCTGGAGGACGTGGTAGCGGTTTCGGGTACGGCAGATTCCGGACAGTGAGTTCCTGCAATGCCCCAATGGGTCGGTGTCGATATGCCTGCTGTCTCGCAGTCGGTCTCAGAATGTCGAGGTTGTTAGTGCCGTCGCTCTCGCTTTTTGGCAACGTGCATGCACAACTGCAGAAGGCGGAACAAGCGCGCGCGGATCGGATGACATCGTGTTCAGCTCCACCCAACCACCACAAACACCGTGCTGCCTCTTCACCACCCACTGCCCTTGCCCACCCCTTTCCGCCCGCATCGACGCCGCGTTGCTCCGCGCTCCTTTCCATTCATCCCGCTCCGTCGCGCGTCCGAGCTCCGTCGCTTCGGCGCATGTGATCCGACCGTCTCGCGGCATCAGGCCCAGCAGCAGCAGCAGCCTCAGCTTGCCGAACTTCACCAAACACAGCTGCACCTGCGCCGGGACTTTTACCACCACCCACGCGCTGCACATTCACTCGGGAGCTCAATGGAACGCCGATAGAAATGAACAGCCTCAGCTCTCTTGCGAGGCTCACCACGCCCAGTGCTTCTCCGCCGCGATCGCGTCAAAGCTCCTCGGCGCAAGTGGAAACGCTGCGCTCGCTGAACGACACGTCCGATCTCGATCTGGGCTCACTGTCGGAGAAGCTGGGTCATGGGGGCGAGTATGAGGTCAGCAAGGCGGGCGACGACGACGCGCGGGACACGGAACAATGGGCCACGGAGAAGACGCCTTTGTTAGACGGCGGCGACACCGGCGCATCGGGCGCTGAAGGAGGACCATCGCTCTGGTCGCTTCCGCATCGCATTGGCGCTGCCATTCTCTACAGCGTAGAGCTCGTCATTACCACCATTACTGCGCCCGGCCGATACGTGATTGCCTGCTTCTACGGCGAGGACGGACAATTCGCCACTCTCCTGCCCTTGACCCGCTTCAAGAACATGATCACCCGGCAAAAGAGACGAAAGTCTGCTCGAGAGGTGGGTCTGCGAGCCGAGGCCGACGAGGACGAGAAGACACATTTGCGGAGAAAAGGGACGGGCAGGCGATCACCTTCTGTGGACAGTAATGCGTCGACCGTATCGTATGGCACATCGGACGGAGAAGGAGAAGATTCTCCTGCGCATCATACCCGATCCAAATCCAGTGCCTCGCAGCAGGGCAGCGAAGGCCTGCCGAAGAAGAGCATTCGCATTAAAGAGAACAGCTTGCGGAAACGCAAAGATACCAGGTTACGCACCAAAGCCGCCAGTCCAGACGATGCTGCCGCTGTGGCACCCATGCTAAAATCCCCCAACTCACCCACCGTTTCCAAATTGAAGTATCCTCGATCTCCTGCCACGCCGCGGCCTCTGGTCCCACGCAGACAGCCCAGCTACATTTTATCATATTCGTCGAACACGCCGAAGAAGACATTGATCATTGACCTCGACGAAACATTAATCCACAGCATGGCGAAGAGCAATAGAATGTCGACGGGGCACATGGTGGAAGTGCGCTTGAACGGTCAAGTTAGCTCATCAGGAGTTCAGATTGGCCCCGGCGTGCCAATTCTTTACTACGTGCACGAGCGACCTGGATGCCATGAGTTCTTGAGAAAGGTCTCCAAGTGGTACAACCTGATCGCGTTCACTGCCAGTGTGCAGGAATATGCTGACCCCGTCATCGACTGGCTCGAGAGAGAACGTAAATACTTTAGCGGACGTTACTATCGACAACATTGCACATACCGTAATGGTGCATACATCAAGGATCTCGCTCAAGTGGAGCCGGATTTGAGCAAAGTTATGATTCTAGACAACTCGCCTATGAGTTATATTTTTCACGAAGGTAAGCGGGCGTTGACAGGCTCCTAACACTCATCTCGGTGCTCACACGTGTGTTTTCAGACAATGCGATACCCATCGAAGGCTGGATCAGCGACCCTACAGATCACGAGCTGTTACACATTATCCCGCTCCTCGAAGGTCTGCAGTACTGCACTGACGTGCGTGCGCTCCTGGCTCTACGACATGGCCAAGCACAGCAAGCGTGACGAAGTACTAAATCCCAGGGCACTGACGAATGCCGTCCGTTCTTCCTTCGGTCTTGACAGAAAAGCGTTGCATTCAACATACTTGGCAGTCATCATCTCGGTTGGCGCGTCTTCGTCTTCCTCAAATTTGACATATTTATGATATCAGAAGCGGGAGAGCGAGAGAGTCTACTGTGGGCTGAAGGAATTGAAGAGAGAAAGGACCACAAGCAACGACAGCTGTTGGCACGCGGTTGTAACTTCAAGCATAGCGACGGCGCGGACGTAATTTGGTGTTGAGTATGAAAAGAGGCCGCTTGTGGCGTGCGCACTTTATAGATGGGAAAGACAGAGAGATGAGTGTTGCAACGATATCTGTACTTTACATCGACGGCGTGTACGAAATGGAGTGCTTGTGATGATGAACTGTGTGGCCACTTCCTCACTCTCGGGCAGAACAGGCTGCGAGTTGTCCGTTCTCTCGTTAAACACCATGTCAACACATTGTACTCACCAGATTGGCATGCTCCGCTATACTCCCTTTGCTGAGCGGAGCGGCAGCCGCTATCCCACAAACACCAGCCACGTGAAGTCGACACCCCAGCGGAGATCGCTCCACTTGGAAGCAAGCACCTTATTTCCACCTCTTCCTCATCTCGTTCGGCCGCACCACGACACCACTAGCAGTCGGTCAGCCTCAAAGCATCTGAAGCTCCTCCGCGTCCACCGCACCTGTCTTCAAAACATCTCAAGGCAGTTTCCAGCAATTTCGCTCCTCGTCGGGCGGTTGAAAGAGGAGACAACGGAGCCATGGCGCTCGTTAGCGCTACCGATCTTCAAACGAACGGCACGAATCCCCTCTAGCGCCATCCAGCCGAGGCTCCTCTTTAGACTTTGAGTCCAGGCTGAGAATGGCTGGGCCAGACGTCTATGCATCTATACCGTTTCCTCGCGTCTGCTTCGCGTTTGAGATCTGTACGGCATCAGGTCTATCAGGACGCGGCGGCATTCACGGCGCCATCGACGAGACACCTTTGTATGTAAGAAACTAGGACGATTCGAAGATTCTACGAGCAACCATGTTATGAAGGCACTCCTAGCTCATCCTCCTCCGCCTCTGCATCACCCGCTGGCGGTCCATCAGGTCAACAACGAATCGTTGCGCCTTCCGACTTTCGCACCATCGACGACAAGAGCAACATCGACAACATGTCTCAATCCACCTCCCCAACTATGGATCGCCTCTCGCTTGTCCTGACAAACCACCTTTCCCAGCTGCCTCATGCACTTGTCCCGGAGTTTTTTCAATCAACGCCTCCTTCGGCAACTACTGGACACAAACGCCGCTCCGACACGGCCTGGCTGGATGGACTTCGTGGTGTAGCAGCTCTAATGGTCGTACTGCAGCATGAACAGGCCATGGTGTACATGGGTCATGCGTTTTGTTACCACTGGCCTGAGCAAATCTCCCCAGCGAGTTGGCCAATTCTACGGTTGGCGTTCAGCGGAGGATCGTTTGCTGTGGTAGTGTTTTTTGTGATATCTGGTGAGTCCATATTGCTTTCCATTATGCCGTCTTGAATTCCGAAGGATCATCTTTGGTATTGATATACCTCTTCCTTGCTCGAAACGAGTACTTGAAGGAGGAACAATTTGATTGATCCATTTCCCCTGGCAACTAATTATGCTCACGAGGGAATACAAACAGGCTACGTCGTCCCGCGAAGGTTGCTCCGCCTTCTTCAAGAACACCGACAAGCAGAGTTCATCGAGGCCCTAAATTCGGCTGTGATTCGTCGCCATGGCCGACTTCTGATGCCTGCCATGCTCAGTGCCCTCCTCATTCTCTTGTTCTACTGGATCACAGGCATCGATCCCAACTGGAGTGGTGGCTTCGCAGACAACTTCTTCGCTGAGCTCTGGGGCTGGGTCAAGGATTGTTTCCAGGTATTAAATTATTTCACAGCATTTGCGTCTTACTACAATCGTGTCACGTGGACCATCATCATCGAGCTAAAGGGGAGTATGATGGTCTTCGGTTGGCTGTTCGCGATCCATAGTCTGCGCGCACAATGGAGGATTCTGTTGACGCTAGGTCTAAGTGTCGCATTGGTGCTGTTCAGCTCTTGTGAGCCTCTCTGCTCAAAGGTTACCCTTTATGGAGGCTAACTATCGTACAGACGCTTTCTACGCCGCCTTCTTCATCGGCATGATGATGTCTGAGATCGACCTGCTGCACGACTCGGGCGAGATAGTCAAGATCTGGCTGCCGTGGGATCCGCTGTCAAAATATTTGCGAACGCGCAGGCTTGCTCGCACGATCGTGCTGCATACGACTCTAGTCGTTGCGCTCTTGCTGGCATCATTCCCCGTACTAAAATGGGATCTGCCTCCAGAAGTCGCTGTCGCCCGATGCTCAAGCTGGCCGTCTTTCCTGTTCAACATGACTCCACCGCAGTACTGGGACAAAGGAGCAACTAGTGGCATTCGAGATTTCTGGTGAGAGGACCGCAGGCATAGCATTCGTGGCATATCTGCAGCTAACGTGTCTTATGTATAGGTATTTCTGGGCAGCATGGCTGTTGGCTGTCTCAATCAAAGAGCTTCGATGGGCAAAGGAGCTCTTCGAGTCAAGCTTTCCCCAGTGTAAGCCTTCACCCATTTGACGTTTGGTCGACCAACATCAATGACAGAATACTGACTTCTTGGCACAGACCTCGGCCGACATAGCTTCTCACTCTATCTCACGCATCTTGTCGTTGGCTCCACCTTTTCGCGAACAATCCTCATCCTTTGCGGGTTCGGCTACCACGGCGGTCCCAAGGCCAAATGGCCTTTCAACAAGTTTCCCGTCGGAGCGTGGTCGGGGTTGTTTCCTGCCATATGGGGGTAAGTCGGTTGGCTTAGCAGCATCCATCATCCGCGTAAAACTTTCTGGTACATCTGCTTACCTTCCAATCATCTCTTTAGGCCTGTGGGATGGCAGCCTGGAGTCGTCCTGGATTTAGCGCTCAGCCTTCCATTAATGTTTTGGGTTGCGGAAATCGGAACGAAGGTATTCGATCGACCAAGTGTGCGAATGAGCGCGTGGATGTGGGACAAATGGAAGTCGATGCGGTAGATGACAATGCGGAATAGAAGTATACGGAAGCCATGACACCTGGAATCTTTCAAACCTCACACAATCCCATTGTCCATGGTGAACTGACTCCACGTGTCGATCGAACACTGAATATCATCGCCGGATGCGTGTTCAAACGGCCGCAGCTCCCGATCGGCAGATGATTTTGGTAACACAAATGCGACCATGAGCTGCATCCAGAGGATCAGCATTTCTGCATCAGCCGACCAGCGCTCAGGCAGCGCCGCATCGAGTGAAGAAGAGGTACTTACAGAATGCTTGGCATGCCCTTCAGACATAGTAGCCGCCTCCAACACCTATTTCTCCATCGCTGCGGAGATCTTTGGACGTGCCTCACAACACCTATTTCTCCATCGCTGCGGAGATCTTTGGACGTGCCTCATTGGAGCTGGAGATGCATAAGATGTCAACTTCCCCACCATGTTCTCAGGACGCTGTCAGTAGGGTCCGCATGACAAGTGTGCAATGTGCCTGTTGCACCAATGGTTCGAGTGATTGACACCGGCAATGCTCTGGATGAAACTTGAGCGCTTCTTTGACGGCTTGAGCTACAGCATCGAGGCGCCTCGTCACGAATCACATGTCGTATTGGCTGCCTTCAAGAGGGGTAATTTCATAGAAGGCTGAGCGTCGCAAGGCTGAAGGCGGCAAGGCTGAGGTGCGGACGGGCTGCATCTCGACTCCTCTTTCGCACGATTACTTCTTTGTCCTCCTCTTCCCTTTGCCTCGCCGTCTCTCGCCTCTCTTGCTGAGATTGATCGACACTTTCTGAAGCCTGCACAAGTCAGTCTCTTGTTTGTCATTTGCTAGAACGCACACTCGCCATCATGACTCGCCAAGAAATCGTCGACAGGATCAATGCTCTCAACCGCGAGATTCTTCAAATCGAACGGAATCGTGGCAACGAGAGAGCAAATCTACAAATCTGCAATGGTAATTTGCAGAGTATTAAGAATCGGAGAATTAACGAGAAGGATGTCCAAGGTAGTCGTTTTCGAAGTTGATCAGCACAAAGCAACACTAACAAGATTATGCCATAGGGAAGAACAGGCAGAGACAGGACGACACCACGTGGCGAAATCGCAGAGGCCTCTGCGTCCAAAAGCTGGAGCGAATTGAGCATGACTTGAAGCAGCGAAGGGACCGAAGGGACGGTTTGCAGCAGAGACTTAACGCAGCCCAGCAGCAGCGACGCTGAGTGAACCAGTACTCCGCCGGGCCAGTGCAGTGCAGAGTCCGCTCTGAGAGCCGCATGGCACTCTTCACCGGTCAATGTCTTTGCGGAGCTGGATTGGCAATATTTTGTTTTCGTCTAGGCGTTGGCGATGGCAGAGGAACAAATTCGGCAACGAACAGTGTCAGATGATTTTTGCGTGTGTAGGGCAAGTAAGGGAGGTATTACCATGATGTTCTGCAGTGATGAAATTAAGCAAGACCTTTCCGTGATTCCATCCAACTCTTACCTGAGTAGACGCTGTTTCTTTCCATGTCGCTCATGTCTGTCCAGTCAGCAGTGATCTTTGAAGTGACTGTACTCATGAAAATCGGCAGCTTTCTTCGTTTCAATCAGGCTCGAGTCAGAGGCGGACTTGTTGCAAATGCAAACTGCTCCTGAGATTACTTTCTGCGCGAATGATTCAGGCTTTGACCCGACAATGGCCAACATGCGGGGCGAACACCGGCGGCTACCTTGGAAGTGGAGACTTGCACCATCGGCCATTCTGCGAGAAGTTGATCAAAGCTTACAGGCGAATCCTTTCTTCCCTTATTCCAGTTGATGGCTCCCCTCGATCGAGAAACAGCTAGGCTGATTCCACGTGCGCACATGTGAACGCGGGTCCGAAATGGCGCTGCCGCGTGGAGGTATCCAGGATTGCCAGAAGAGTGAAAGAATGATCTTCATGGCGCCCGCAGTTTTCATCGTGCGCCTACCACTTCTCCTATTCTGAAGTCTGGAGATGGTGGGCTGAAAACAAGCAACGCTTGGAAGAAGCTTGCGATCTCGTACCCCAGCTCCACTCCTGGACAAGGTCATGCTGCTGATTAAGAACAATCGCATCATCGACAGGCCGGCGTGATGACCAGAGCCGCACGCGAGCGCTAGAAAGGAGTGCGCCTGCCCGATATGAGCCGAGTTTTTGTGGCATGGATCCCCAGCTTTATCACCAGGAGTCTTTTGATATTGCCAGCACCTTGTGTTACGTTTCGAAGGCACACAGTGAGGCACGGCGCCAGTCACCAATCAACTGCGCGCTCCATAATGTTTGCTGCTGTGGAACCCAATTCTTTCTCGTGAGTGAGCGCCGTCGTACTCGTCGTACCTCGCATAGCTCGCAGCAGAACTGGTCAGCAGCTGCTCACCGCACATCAAGGCATGCAATTGCAGGGTCTATTCCGATTTCGAATCGTCACCGAGAGCGACATCGCAATCGATGGCATAGATAGTCGTTTTCGAGGCGATGACCATTCCGAAGTTGAACGTGAAAGTGTTCACGAAGAGCCAAGGCTGCACACGATTGGTGGGTATTTCCGGAGCTCATGTCCTTCCACTTTCTTCATCTGGCTCGCCTCCTGGGCCATCCTCGTCCAAGACCACACCTCCATGTCCAGCCCAAAGCTTTGCTCGTCTTGACGAAGCTGCCAAGTTGCACAAGAGTTCCAAATCGAAAGCCACTCCATCCTTTGTGCGTCACGTGGGCTTCATCTCAATGGCTGAAGGGAAGCCTGCTCGCAACCCTCGCGGCGTAAGCGTGTTCTGAGCTCGCATCACAAGATCCTATGACCGGATCAGCTCATGCAAACATTCAGCCCCATGTGCAGCATGTTCAACCGACAGTGCCAAATCCTCCACCGCTCATGGCTGCTCCGTTCAACGCGCTGAGAAAACTGGGCAGGGCGCCCGAGACGAACACCACTCGTTGGAGCGTGCGTCTGCACTGTCGCAGCATGCAGCAGTGGTTGGATATTGAGTGCGCCTTCCAAAAAGGTTCGCCAGATGCATGGCTCCATGGCGGATGGTGAGGGTCCGGGGTAGCTCTCTGAAGCCTAAGATGTGATCCGTGAACACACGAGCCTGCGAACGGGATCTCCTCCAAGCGCGTATAAAGCATGTACCCCGATTGACCCCCGCGCACTCGTCTTTCCTGCTGCTGTATACCAAGAGAATCATGTTGCATGCCAAGCCCGGGTATATCAAAGAGAAAGAGATTTCCAATGGCAGCACGCCGTCCGCCGAAAGCTTCCAGCTGAAACCTCTGGGTCAGAACCCACTCGATGGCCCAGATGGCGACAAATCCGAGGCCGAAAGGGCAGCATTGGTGAGTATCAAAGTCTTGGTGTGAATGGCCTCACTAATACGGCATTCCAGGACAAACATGTCTTGAGGAAGATCGACGCATGGATCATGCCATGGTTCTGCCTCATGTACCTGCTCTGCTTCCTCGACAGAACGAACATTGGTCAGTGGCCGAGTACGATCTCGCAACGAGAGTCTAACACGGCGCAGGCAATGCTAGGCTCACGGGAATGGAGAAAGATCTGGGAATGGAAGGGCGTGATTACAACACCGCCTTGACCGTCTTCTTCATCGCATACGCCGGTGCTGAGCCTTTCACCAATCGTGAGCAACATCCTACCCATTTGCCAGGTACCGATGAACTGATTGCGGTGCAGTGCTCATGAAGAAAGTTGGGCCTCGGATCTTCTTCACTTCGATCGTAACAAGCTGGGTGCGCAAGGCACGTTTCTGGAAAGTCATGATCATGTCTAACATTCTCTAGGGACTGTGTATGATGTGTACCGGATTTGTCACTAGCTACCACGGGCTACTCGCGGCCAGGTGGTTCCTCGGCATCACAGAAGCTGGACTTTACCGTAAGTGGTTGTCGATACAGAACTCCAAAACTTAACTTTGTACTGACACAAGGCAGCTGGTGTGCAATATTACCTGTCCTGCTGGTACAGACGCTCTGAACTTGGTGTGAGACTGGCAACATTTTTCGCAATGGCAGCGCTTGCGGGATCCTTTGGTGGCCTCTTAGCCGCAGCAATAGCGAACATGCATGGTGTAGGAGGCAAACCTGGTTGGGCGTGGTAATGTCCACGATGACACGATTCTGAGGCATTACTGATGCATCACAGGATTTTTATCCTCGAGGGCCTCGCAACTATCGTCGCTGGTATATTCTGCTGGTGGATGATCTTCGACTGGGTAAGATTCTGTCAGAACGCATCTTCGGCGCATATTGACTGACGATGCTGCAACAGCCTGCAACTGCTCGGTTCCTGACCCATGATGAGCGCCTTCGTGTTCGATATCGCCTCGCCTCTGACAACCAGGCAGGATCCGGAGAACAATTCGACAGACGCCACATCTATGCTGCTCTTCGAGATTGGAAGACCTGGGCGCACTCTCTTCTGAATATGGGCACGTTCATGCCGCTGTACGCTTTCAGTCTGTTCTTGCCAACCATTGTGGCAGGGATGGGCTACGAAGGCACCCACGCTCAGCTGTTGACCGTGCCTCCATATGCCGTGGCGGCATGTCTGACCATCTTCGTTGGGTGGCTGGCTGACCGAACAAAACAACGTGGCTTTTGTACCTTGGGAATTTCTTGCCTCGCTGTCGCCGGTTTCAGCATGCTCCTCGCAAGCGGCAAACCTCATGTCCAGTATGCGGCAACCTTCCTTGGCGCCATGGGCATCTACCCTGCCCTGCCGAACAACATCACTTGGGCCGCGAACAACACCGAAGGCACGTACAAACGAGGTGTCTTGATTGGCATCATTGTCGGCATGGGCAACATCAACGGCATCGTGTCCTGCAATATTTACATGAAATCCGAGAAGCCTCGATACCGGACTGGGCACGCAGTCATCATTGCCTATGTTGTAATCTGCGAGCTCGTAGTAGCTTCCTTGACTCGCGCTAAGCTGGCACGAGAGAACAAGAAGCGGAGGTCTGGAGAAAGAGACAATATGCTCGATGGCATGACGGCGGATCAGATCGTTGTGCAAGGGGACAAGCGGCCTGACTTTATCTATACGCTGTGAACGTCTGGGACTTTGACGGCGATACACGATATATCTCGGTTGTAAATTAGACAGATGGTGACGAGTAAGCTCATACACCATCAATAGCAGTGCTTTGACAGCAGTGCATCATCGGTCTCTTTCGCAAGATCAGTCCGCGGGAGGCAAATCACTGAAAGGAGACCCGCTCGACAAGTATGACCATCGAAGAGACTTGTACGGTCAGAGTCTATGCCGTGGTCTAATTGTTGTGCATGGTGGGTCGGATGTTGTTCTGACAGGTGCAAGGAGATGATTCGTCACTCAAGTTGCACAGCTAAATGTTGTCGATGTTTTGCGCAGTTCCCATGGCGCCGCCACGGCGCGTGGGCGAATGAGCATGGATATTCAGAGCTAAGAATCTGGGTTCAGCGAGTTACCAGCAAGAGCGGTCAACTTCCGAGCAGACAAGTGAATGCTGATGTCTCACAACTAGTTGAGGATCATACACAGGAGGGGGAAGCTCTAATTACCGACACGATGCAGTCAATGGGAATCAAGAAACTGAACTGAATCTCTCAGCTGCAGTTGCACGAGCACAATACGCTCAGGTGTTTCGGAAAGGAATATGAGCCTGTCGCCCGAGCAGCCACTACGTGCATAGCTGACGCTCATACGAGATGGCGTCCAATAAGCAAAGATAGTCACAATGGCTGCCGTGGCTTCATAATCATGAGGAAGCGGTGAGGTAATGTAGAAAAATCAGTGGCTGCTAAGCTCATACAGCTAGTTCCTGTCGTTACGCTCAAGCCTCCACGCCGGCACATGTGCGACCTCGATCTGAGACCTGCTGTCTGATACGACGCCTTGATCACGATCACGATCGGGGAATCAGAGAAGAGCAGAACATGAAGACTTGTGGCCACTTTGCATATGGGCGAAGTTATGGAACACATCTTTGTCTCTCAAGACAAAAGCCATTTGGTCAACTGTACTATCTGCAGACGAGTCACTCACAACTTCTGCCACAGATTCACAGATTTTGACGTCCTTGAGCCCCGACGGCCAGAACGCAGGCCACGTTACTATCGCTCATCTAGCCAGCAGGTACAGTACAAATGATGCAGAATCGGCGTAGCACCAGTCAGATACCGGAGGTCACTAGCAAATGCCTTGGTCGTTGAGGTCTGACAGCTAGTTGATGTTCTCGGAGTGGCGTGTCAAGAATACATGTAGACGGCTTGCCGATGGCTGTGACATCCGCATAGTCCAGATTCGGTGCCTCATTGTCGGAGAGTATGCGTCAACTGGCTACATCTAATGACCGTAGCGGAATGACTCGCTGCAGAACCTCTCAGCCGACGCGATTGCTCTGTTCCGCATTGGCTTGAAACATGTGAGCTAGACCTTTGATCTTCAGGACGCTGAGGATTACTTGGCCATTGACGTCTGACAGCTAGTGGAGAACCTTGTAGTAGTGGATGGAATATACAAAGACACTACGGTCGATGGATTCACCACGTTGGCACAGGTCTAGAACTGATCTCTCGTTCTCTCGGGTCATGTACAACGCTGTCTAGAATACGTTCTGGGGCCCACAAGCCCATAGCTGGCTGGCTAAGTCCCTCAATTGGTCCGATAGCTCTAATCCGTAATGAGAAGAGAGTGACAGAGGTTTGGAATAATGGTATGCCAGTCTATGTGAATTTGGCAAGTCTCGTACATGAGTTGCCATTGAAATTTGTCGCCACCACACAAACGTTATGAGAAATGAACTGCCGCTCTCGCCAAGTTCATACTGCACCAACGCAAATTAGCCTGGAAGAAAGACCCTGCAAGCTCCACGCATCAAAGTCGTACACATACAAAACCTGCTCGATTGAAAATTTCAACCCTCAGCCAACAAGTAAACCTCGTACGACATCGCCGCGCAACCGAAGGGAATATCGATGAGGATCATCATCCGATCGTCGCCGGTATGTTGCAGTACTGATAGGGGGGCAGCTGCCTTCCTCCCGTCCACGAAGCCTCTCTCGTTCGTGCAGCAGTGACAACATTCCTGTCGAAGTCGATGACCTTCCAGATTTGTGTAGGAGCCCAGAAGAAATGGTCGTTGGCAGGGTTGGGCTCGACATAATCGTCTGGCTTCTGCCAGACAGCTTGCCTGGTGCGAATGTTATAGTAGTACGCTATGTTACTCTGCGTGGCAAGTTTGACCCATTCGCGATCGGGTTCCTTGGCAGAAGTTATCTCCACGTACGACAGTATCTTGTGGCCCATGCCGGAACGGAAATCGGCGGCGTGAATGCCCGATTTGTGCTGTGCGAGAAAGTACGAAATTCCTTTGCCAATGCCGTCCTGGGCGGCAAGTAGAGCGTAGAAACACCAATGACCAACGTCAAAGCGTTCACGGTCGGGCCAGATTGGAATGTCTGGGTTGTCTCTCCGGCTCTGCAAGCATCTCTTCATGACGGATATGGCGTCTGTCGGGAGTATTATGCCTTGGACGATGATGTAGTTCAAGACTTGCCTCAATGCTGTTGACATCCTCATCTGTCCACTCATGCGAATGCCTGCTGTATTCACGTTCCACTTCGTGCTCTCTGGACGACGCAAGATATGCATCCAGGCGTGATAGGTGAGATCGGACCAGTGTTCAGTCCATGGCATTTGTTTGTGAGTAGGTGGTTCTTCGCTCTCCTCCCAACTTGGATCCTTATCAGGGTGGTGGTTTGCCATGTACAACGGCCCATGGGCAGAATTGACCACGATGATGCCATCCACGACATTGAACCAGGTCCTGAACTGCCCAAGAGTTGGCTGGTCGAAGTCAGCATCAAATTGCAGATCGAAGCATATGACTTACTGGTCTGGCTTCTTCATCCTTGTCGTTGTAAGGCTGGTTCTGCACAAATTTCATGCATACATTTTGACCGTCAGGGTATGGCTCGCCATTGGCACTCCGTAGGGTCTGCCACCCAAGACGCGGTGGCTCACTGCCCTGCGGGTACCCAACCGTTTGTCCTTCGATCAAAGATTGCAACGGCTTCAAAGTTTCGGACAAGTCGTCGCTGACCATTTCTATGGTCCATTCGCTGCGAATCGCTTGTGCAAAATTTCTGACAAAAACCTGGAAATTCTGGTTGCGTGGGTCCGGCAGACCACGATTTTTATGTTGAAAAAGAGGAGCAGCCTGCTCCACGTTGGCCATGATGATCGCATTGAGGAAGCCGCCGCCATAGACAGCGAGACGATCGAGTTTTGCATTGTCAGCAATCTCTGCGGCTTCCCAGGCGGCGACCAAGGCGGGATTGACGCGTTTGGAGATTGGAGAGCGTTGAATGTGGGTTCGATTTGGAGAAGCACATGAAGTAGTGTTGTGAAGTATGGCCGCATCGGGAAGAGCAATGGCATCACTCAGCCCAGCCAGGAAGAGGAGCAGAAGTACCGCCGTGACCATGGTTAGCTTCGAGAGATGCATAATTCTCAGAGAGCCAAGGCTACGAGTGAGCACATGTCAGTGTTTGACAAAATGAGAGTCGATCGCGTGTGGACAGGTAACTTACAATGCGGTTTGATGGAAGGAGAAAGTGGAAATGGGGCGGGTGAGAGCACTCCTCTTATGCTGGGACGAGGGGCTCAGCTGACTCTCCCTTCAAGAACATCGTCACTGGGGCAAGCAATCAGAGGCTGACATGTTCAGGAGCACTTCAAACAAACAGAAAATGGACGGAGAGCATGTGCTGTCTCTGAATGACAGAAGTCATGCCAGCTCAGCAAACAGAATATGGCACGTTTATGAGGCATTGTGGACCAACGGAGAGCGAACGCAGTGCCTCTCGTGGACAGTTAGGTCACTAGGCCAAGCAAGCAAGGAGGAGTGTGCCCATTGACACGTGGAGATCCATGGAATCGAGCATACGATAGTCCCTGAGAAGGCCGGTCACCAGCTGGAGCAAACAGAGAGTGATGTAAAACAGGCTTCCGTGGCCCACTTGGGCGGTCACCATAAGTCTCGTGCACAGGAACATGGTCAAGCCAGCAACGCGATATATGACCCGCGCCTCGCGGTATGTGAATACAGAGAGAGCGCCATGCCACGACTCTTCTGGAAGATCATCACAAGGCTCATCAAGGAGAAGCTGACCCATGATGACGAAATTTCGATCGTCTGAGAGGACTCATCAAGCACGTTGCGGAGGTATCTCGCACCGGGCTCCCTCAGCGAGGCTACGGCTTGCGAAGGAGCTCTATGGGCAGACTGGCGCCTTCGTCTTCGCTATTCGGATACTGGAGCCATCAGAATGATGGCCATCTCACCACATTTTCTGATGACATCGTCAGCTGTACTCTCTGGTCCGGAAAAATACAACGCCCACGGAACGGCCGATGCTCGCGAGCTCTTGCAAAGCATATTATCAGAGTCACGGAATGTTATCGCTACATGACCATTGTGTCATTGGCTTACAGTAGGCTTTTCGTTCTCATGTGAGCGATAACGAGCGCGCACGGTAGATGCAGCCATTTCAAGCTCGGGGCATTGCAGGCGCTGCCACGCTGCCGGATGGGCGTATCTTGAAGGGGCTCTCAGTGTATGGATCCGAGAGAGTGAAGTGAAATGAAGCGAAGGAGTCGCGAAGAGATACGGGAGCCTTAGGCTTCGAGACAAGGGCTATACCCGATTGGCTGACATCACTAGCGCCGTCGCGTCCTCAGAACTTCGAAGCTCAACTCCGCGCAAGCGCAATCCATCGCGACAACGACCACCTCGCACGCATCGTTGAGATGGCAGAACCAGCACCAAAGAAGGGTCGCCTGACCTTGTATGAGGATCTCCTCAGTGAGGAGTCTCTCGCCCAGATGCGCGCCAAAGATGCCGAGAAGCAGGCGGCGCAGCAGGCCAAAAAGGCCAAAGACGGTAGAGTCCATTGTATTTCCTTGCTGCTTCCTGACCACAGCTCACTTTGCCTTGTAAAGCATCACTCATGTTCAAGCCGACAAACATTGGCGGCAACAAGAAGACCCAACAGAAGCCGGCCAAGAAACCCAACTTTTCGGCCATGCACAAACCCTCTTCCAGCACATCCACGCAGTCGGCAGCGCAACCAACGGAGCCGTCGTCAGACGCGCCAGGAGCACCGCCGCAGTCGGGTCCGAAGCTTACGCAGACGCGCGGTTACGAAGACTGGCTGGCCAACGACGAGGAGATGGATTGGGTGTATGACCGTCAGCAGCAGGAGCGAGAACAGCGCAAGGCGAAGAAGAAGAACAAGAAGAAAAACAAATACGAAGAGAAAGTGCGCTCGTGGGATGACATTTACGATCCGACTGTACCAGTGCCGATTGCCGAATTCGCCCGGTCCGACTTCCACTACGATCTCGAAGAGGAGTGGAAACAGAGATTGTATGAGGCCAACAAGCGCGAGAAGATCCGGCAGGGCAAGTACGAGAGGTCCGGTGATGTCGAAATGGATGAAGGCCCACGTGAGTCTGGTCTGCCACATCCGGCGCATCGCGTCACTAACCAATGGCAGGTTCGCGCAAGGGTATGCAGTTCGCCCCACCAGGTCAGATGTCCTTCGCACCGCCTCCTTCTTTCGACTCCCGTTCGCGCTCACAGCAGCGGCCGAACAATTCTTACTCTGGTGCATCCTCTCCTCGTCGCGATGCGAGCAGTGGGCGTCAGTCCGGTGAACCAACAGCATCCTATGCGCCGCCCCCACCGGCTGCAGATGTCAACATGGAGGAGACAGCCGACGAAGCTTACGCTCGACGCATGGCCATGAGTAGCAAGGCTGCTCCACCAGCTCAATCCTTCGCTCCACCTCCGCCACCGCCAGCGCGTTCAGAACCACCTGGCCCCACTTCGGCATCTGCTTCACCTGCTGCTGCATTAGGCTCCACGTCATCGGATCCTGACGCGGACAAGAAGGCAAGAGTAGCAGCACAGATCGCAGCCATGAAAGCAAAGTTCAGCAAACCTGCTGCTGCAGTGACACCATTAACAGGAAGCTACACACCTACTCTGCCTTCTGCTCCCACCATTGCACCGCCGACTACTCAACACAGCTCTACGACTCTTCAAACCCCGCGTCCGACTGCCAATGCACAATCAGCAATTTCTGCTCCGAAGTACGATGCCGCTTGGCTGGATGCCCCTACGGCCAGTCCACAACCAGGCGTCGGTGGAACGATCAGTGCTGCTCCGACCTTCAATCCTGAGTATCTCGCTCGACAACAGCAACAGACGAGTACCATCTTATCTGATCAGAACTCTCAGTCGCGTGAAGAAGCCGAGGAACGTACGAATCGCCCTGGCCAAGATGGTTTTGCTGAACGTCTGATGAAGAAACTTGGTTGGGAGAAGGGCCAAGGTCTTGGTGCATCTGGTGACGGCATTACGACCGCTTTGCAGATGCAAGCTCAGAAGCGCAAGAAGAAGTCGGATGCACAGGGAGGCGGGTTCGCTACTCCAGCTGCAATGGGCAAGATCGTCGGCGGCAAGAAAGCGAAGCCAAAACCTGGTGAAGGCTCCAATCAAGGTCCCGCCAGCGAACTCGATGACATGTCTCCGGTTGTGAAATTGTCTGGAATGCTCGAAAATATGGACGTTGACCACGAGATTGCGGAGAACAATTTGATGCAAGAGATTGGGGACGAGATGGGAGAGCAGTATGGGAAGGTGGAACGGCTGTATATCTGGCGCAAGAAGGACGGAGGTAACGATGAGGTGTTCGTGAAGTTCACCTCGCCGCTTAGTGCTGTGCGTTGCTTGAAGGTAACGTCGACTCGCTCATTCCGTGGCGGCAAAATTACTCACAGATTGACAGGGCATGGACGGCACCGAGTTCGCAGACAACAAGGTGGAAGCTTGTTACTGGGATGCGGAGATGTTTGAGCGTGGCGAGTACGCCTTGCCGTAGGTGAGTACTAATTCCTTTTTGTTCTTTACTTTGACTCTAGCGTTCGGCGTCAGGCGGCGGCAGCGGGCAATGATATTCGGGCACGTGGATTGACTTGGGCACTTGTTCTGGAACCGATGGAGGATATATCAGTGGGTGATCAAATTTGACTGCATATACAGCGGGCTGTGATGTGTATGCTTCTCAGTTGCGAGCGGATAGAAGGGCAATTGGTCCCCCTACGGAATGGTCGACCGCGAGGCTACGGACCCGGAATCTGTATTGTTAACCTTATCTTAGAATGGCGAGGTCGAATTACCTCTTCTCATCGAAAAAGCGAAGGAGCTCAGCATGCAGTAAGGAAATGGAAATGGAAATGAGATTGGCACTTGCTTTCACACACATAGTCTGATGCCGTGACTCCATATGCTGGCGTGCCTGCAAGCGAATGTGACTGACGCAAGTCTCCCTCGAATGCAGACTACTGCTATGGAGTCGTTAAGGAGCTCCAGCGTCCTTGTCAAGCAAATCAGCCAGCGATGCCTTGAAAGCTGCAAAATCTGAGTCGGCTGATACTCTGGATTTGACAAGGCGCCATTCACATCAGAATGACTTTGGGCCTCTACGACCAGACACAGGGAGTTGATGGCCGAAGTCACTTGATTTGTCGTCTATCGAGAACATTGCGGATTCTCGGACTCACTTCTCGACAAAACGTGATTTTGCTCGCAACGTCGGACCTTGCCTGTAAATAAACCAGATTCCTGGTATCCCGAGCACACTTATTGCTCCCAGCACCGAGATCCCCTTCTCTATTCCTAGCCTTCCATATAAAGGAATACCGGCATGTATCAGCCCGGCAGCCGCAACAGATCGGCACAAATCATTTGCGGCAAACAGACTGGCTGCGTAGCGAGGATAAATGCGTGGCAGATACACGCTCAAGCATTGCAGAATGATATAGACTCCGGTGGCGTACATAGTCACACCTAAGAGACTGACAATCCAATGTATGCTTCGATGTGCTGTCCAGCCGAACAGAAAGAGCCCGGTTGGAGGAAGCACACAAGCTACCAGTGCAGGACGGAGGCATTCTTCGTGAGGTTGTACTCTTTGGCGAAGTCCCT
>JAASLG010001424.1:0-17861 GCA_013365235.1 Cercospora sesami
CACTGTGGGAACGCGTGCAATTAGTACATGGTCTTCCAAAGGCAGGCCAACAAGACAAATGGTTTGCTGGAGGAACGGCTCACCTGGAAGTAATTGGGAAACGCTCCGTTGAAGCTCTGAGAACAAGTGTATGCACCTTGAGCCTGGTAGGTACAATCCGCTGCAGTCACCATTGCAGCAAATCCGCATACGGCTGCGATGATGAAGGTCTTCATCTTTGGCTGGAGAGTTGGGTGAAGTTGGATCTGGGTCAGCACATTCGTTGTGTCGAAAAAAGTTTTTGTCCAAAGGAGAAAGGGCATTGAACGACACATATATACATGGCACAGCTGAGGCCTGGACCAAAGGAAAAGCACAAATGTGGCAGCTAGCAATCGGCGCCATCCCATACTGACAAGAATGTCCAAGCCAAAAAAGCAATACTCCAGAACTAAGTTGAGACCGTTCGAAACCGCAGCTGTCAATTGATCCGGCGCCGTATCATATATCCAGCCGGAGATAGGCCGTCAGAAGGACACCCTTGACTACTAAGCAGATCCGAGGAGGACATCACGCAGGCGGGACACCTCCGGGTCTTGAATATGCGCACTAGGACGGACAGGATCATCAGCTTGGCGCCAAAAGAAAGTCTACCAGGAGAAGGAAACGGGCTCTAGAACAAGGCTGCCAAAGCGGATCGTTTATGCCCGCCTGTTGCCTCTCTTTTGCAGCCACTTACACAGTAGTACTTGTCCTCGGGATGCGAAGAGAGCCAGGCAAATATTATTCGTGGGACCCTTGCTCATACCACGATCGTCTGGGGTCGGGGTACACTGTTACGCATACTCTCATCAGTATACTTGCACGTAGCCAGGCGCGAGGAATTGAGGGAAAGGATAATGGGCTCGCTCGACGCAGATAGCAACCGAGAAGGGACGTACTCTCCATAGGAACGGCCAGGAACCAGCACATTCAGGCTGATCAGTAGCTTTGAACTTGCAATCCGCCGCGGACGCGACCGCAGCGAGCGCGCACAAAAGTGGTAAAACGGAAGTCTTCATGTTCGTTGCGGTGGTAGTTCTGGACTCTGTACTGAGGATTTTAACGCTGTACTACCGAAGAATCAAACCTACCTCTATATAGTAAGCTCGGAAGATCAGGAGTAAGACACTCGCCGCTGTCTCCGAGTACACTACTGCCCTAGGTCTTACTGATACGACAAGCAGAAACAGCATCGATGTCGAAATCTCGGGCACGAACACCTATAGCCTACCAGGCGCATAGTTCCGGAGATCGCCCAAGAAAACAGCAAGCATCCAATCGCGTCCACTCACAATGCCTCGAACATCACCTCTCTCGAAACCACTTGCCTTGGGTGGTCCAATCTCCTCGACGCTTGAAATGGTCCCAGACGCTTACAAATCCTCCCATAGGAATATATCCAATTATCGTCATTTCCAGTCCCCACACGCTCTCGAACCACTAGCAGCTTACCAAGTAAACGATGAAATTACCTCTTAGCCAGATTGCGATCGATTTCGATCGGGTATGGCGGCCGCATAACCCGCATGCTCTGATACTACTTCTCCCATTGCCAAGTCGATGCCTACTGCTGTAAATCCATCAGCAGCTCGGTCAGCATAAGAGGAAGAAGCGGTGATCTAGCACTCAGCTTCCTTAGTACTCGACCGTGAAACTCAGAGCTCGATCTCGTGCCCGTCATACTTCCTGTGCCCATGAACTCGACACTCCTCGTCCTTCAACCCTTCGGTCTAGGCCTAGCGACCAGCAGTTTTTCCGATACAGTCCGACAGCCAAATCGCCCAAATCATCTCCTGGTGGCCGTCTAGCGCAGGTGTAACTGGCGGAAAGCTGACAGTGAAGATCCTGAGCATAGGAAAAGTCATGCATACACGATTATAGCATGCAGTGAACCGCGAGCGCCCGCGTTTCTGCTTCGCTCTCCAAATTCAGTCACTACTCTGAGCCACTATTCCGAGAATTATACCCTGAGCCAGTTCCGTTCTCGAGTCAGAAGACCATACCAATGCTGCAGCGAGGCTTCAAATCACTCCAACGCTACATCCGATGAGTGCCAGAGCTCGTATTCTTGCGCCTTCCTCCAAACTCAGCACTGATTCCGAACTGCCATTCAGCGAGGTCCCACCTACGCCAGCTCCGCTTTCAGATCAGAAACCATGCCACTGCTCATAAAAGCAACGACCGATTCATGCTAATACTGACCGCGGTGGCAAGGGTATCAGATGGTGCGGAATATGCCTTTACTTTTCAGCTGACCGAGAACGTGTCACTACGAAGCCAATAGATCTTCATCCTGGTCAATATTCGCTCTACGGGCGTCGCCCTCTGCTGCGCACTCCAATCATCCCGCCTGCATCGTCGTCTGGATCGTCTGCGTCATCTTCTGAACCGTCGTCAAGATCATCGTCAGTATCGTCGTCTAATTCGATGTCTGAATCATCTTCGAGCTCCTCGGCGAGATCCTCGTCCGCGTCGTCGTCTAGATCATCGTCGAGATCCTCATCTACGTCGTCGTCGAGATCATCATCGAGATCCTGGTGTGGGTGCTCATCTGCATCGCCGTCTCCATCATCGCCTGGACCATCATTCCCATTTTCGCCTGGATCCTGATCGCTCGGCGTTGGTGAACGAGACAGAATCGTCTGCCCCGTCGGACCACCAACCATTTGCACATCGCCATCAGCATCCAAAACCACATCTATCGCAAGCGCAAGTGGAATGTCCAAGTCCTTGGTTCTGATTTCCATATCTCCCCACCTCGGGTCGTCCTCACTCGCATTCCTCATCTCAATTGCAGCCTCATGTTTCGCATGTCCACTCTTCGTTCTCACGGCGTTCTTGATATCCGCAAAAGTCGGCCTGTTGTTCGGATCACGCACTAGACATCTGTTGATAATTCTGATAAGGTGCTTGCTGTAAGTCCCGTGGATGACCTCATTCCAGTCAGGTGCATCAGCCTCAGCACCATCCTCAGGAGTTGCCTGCAAAAACCTCCAATTCGGTTCAATGAGCATACGAATGACCATACCTAAGCCATAGACATTTGCGGCAGAAGTTGGGGCCTTCATTCGGTCTACATCCCTTTGTTCCTGCAAGACATTGTCAGTTGTTTGCTACCATGATCAGACGTCCGTAAACCAAGAAAACTCACTGGCGGTACATATTCCGCCCCACCAAAAGTCGACCACCAGCCTTTGACTGGGTGTATGATCGTCAAGCCGAAATCCATCAATTTCGCTCGAGGAAAGCCGACAAAGTGGCCCGTTGTGTTGTCATCGAGCATTACATTGTCGGGCTTCATGTCTCCATGTACGATTTCGCTCCAATTGTGCAGGCCGGGCGGGCTGTCGGCCACCTCACCCCGTTCCATCAGTAGCCCAGCATCTGACAAAGAGTCGATGACTGACCAGAGGAATGCTTCAGGAGGCATGGCGCGGCCGCGACTAGCCATATATTGCATACGCACTTTCCAAAGGTCGCCATGTTGGCAAAGATCCGTGTACACGATGAATTTCCTGCCACTCGGGTAAACAGGTCGCCAATTTCGGATCTGGACGATGCTGTTGGACGAGTCTTTGAGGATCCGCAGCTTGTACAATGCGGCAACCTCAGATGGCATGCTGCGGTCTTTCGGGCGCCACACACCGCAACGGCGGTCATCATTGGGGTTGTTGTTCTTAGACTCTTTTCGTGCGACGCGCTAATTACATGTCAGTAAGACTTGTCCACGATGAATCGGCTGGGTTCCTTACATCGACCACTTCGTTGTTATGATTCGTTCTGACCCATGCTTCGACTCTACCGTTGCCGCCTTCTCCCACTGCAGCCGCGAGCGTCCAGGGCAGAACAGGCTGGCTCTGCGACCAATTTTTCTGGTCCCTACCGGAGTAGCGATCTTCGAGCGCTGTCCGATGCTCCGTGGCTTCGGCGTTGAGGCGTCTCAATTCATTCGTAGTAGATGTCCGCAAAGTCCGCAAGTATCCCTCCAAGGCTGTAGTTACAGGATCTCCCCGGGTCGCTCTCAATGCAATCAGCTCCTTGAGGGCATTGACTGCATATTTGTATGCAGCTGTAAGTTCTTCCCGCAAGGTCAGATCTCTCTTGAATGCCAACCTCCGCCTGAGGATGGGAGTACTATCGTTGATTGCTCGCGAGCGAGCGATTATCAGTGTGTCGGCGACTAGCCAAGCTTCCAGGCCTTTGACAAGTTCTGCTAGACTTTCTTCTGCAGGAGCCACGGCGTCGACTTCCGCGCGCAGATACCTCACATATGCATCAGTGGCAGCCGCATCGCCGAGAGCCGCGGTTCGACCATCAATGATAGCGGTGATGCTGTTCCGGTCGTTGGTCAGGCCCCGCCCGAGGCCATCCAGTGCTACGAGACAAAGCCGCAAGTAATTCTGAATGCGCCGGTCACCATCCGCCGCGTCTGGAATGACTGTATCCAGGGCACCAGTGTAGTTGCTCGGCCGGCAGTCAGGAAGCTCACTCAACCTAGTCCGAAGTGCAACGCATCCTTCGTTAGCTAGATTGTTGTTGTCACTGACCCGGGCTTGTAGATAACCCCTCGCGCGCACAGCCGCTGTGCTGCTGGCCGGAATGCATTCCTCTAGATCTCCCAGCGTCGAATTGAGACGCCGGCGCGACATGAATAGGTCCCAAGCTCGGCCGAAGTACGTGGACAAGATAGACTCATTGTTTGTGTTCGGCTGTGGCCCAAGGCCGCTGAGAGTTGTGATCTTCGCTAGTAGTAATTGCCGGCGCCTCACTGCGGTAGCGAAGTCTCCCTGCTGGTCCTGCGTGAGATCTGTCCAAGCCGCATGTGCTCTGATTGTGACATCTGTGGTGCGGTCAGTAAGTGTGCAGCTCTCCTTTCTAACATATACAAACAGTTTTGGCCGCGAACAGTGGTCGTCTCGCCCCTACTTCGCTTCTGCGCTCGCCAGGCGTCGACATGCAACTCGACCCATGCGGGGTTGGCAGCCATGTTCATGAAATTTGTCGTATCTAGGTTATGGAGCACAAGATAGCAAGCTGTAGCTTACTAAATCCAGTGTCGACTTCTCCTTTGAGCCTCAATCGGACAAAGAGCTGCGGAGCGCATCGCGTTTGGCCGGATTTGCTCCAAATGCTTTGTTCTGCAGGTAGATTTGACTCTCGGTCGAATCATTGTTGACTGGTAGTTCATTTTGCTTAGTGACAGCACAGTCTTGAGGTCCGGAGCGTGAAACACCTCGAATTGGGACAAGCGGATCGGTGTGACGATGCATTTCCCGAACCTACAGGAAAGCGCTGTTCTCCAAGTAGGCTGGTATTCTCTCACGGCACAATTGTGATGATCTCCTGACTTGTTGCGACAGTATCTGCCTTCTGTGCCACTTCGTCCTTCAGAGCCTGCATCCTAACCTTCCACCTCTCTTGGCACTCGGCAGCTTCTTCCAGGTCATCACCATGCTCATGGCACACGCAAGGACCGATCGCCTGCGCAGGAACTGTATCTTCCCAAGTATGCGCTCGGTCATGAGTGTGACGTTGGCGTGCCTGGCAAGTTGGGCAGTGCTTTGCTTGCATGAAGCGCATGCTTTGTAGATAGCACTGGGCAAGGAAGCTGGACGGCATTCGACACAGTTTGGCGAAGCGGCGCTCCACAGCCCGTGCTGACTGAGCCTGATAATATCGCGAGAGCAATTGTAGCAATTTTGAGTTTTGTGGCATGTTGTCAACGAGGTATGTGATATCGTCTGGGTCTGGCAGCCAGCGAGATTCGTAGAGCATGGCGTTGCGCGCCATTCTCAGCTGGATGAGATCAAAGACCTTGATACGAAGGCCTCGTGTGTCGTACTGCAGGCGTGTTAGACAGGATTTGTAAAGTAAACACACTAGTATACCTTTTCTGAGAACACATATAGCTCAAACAAATCTATCCAGGGCCAAGTCATAGCATCATATGGATCGTACGGGTCGATGTGGCATCTCACAGATAAGGGCGCGTTCGCTACTTGCTCGTCGTAGTCGGAGTCCAGCAGCATGTCACTACTCGAAGCAGTAGTGGCATTCGCGCCAGCTTCCTGGCGTGAAGTTGTACGGCCTTCCGTGACAGGCTCCAGCGCTCTGCTCTGCTGGCTGGATGTGCAAGAGGCCGTATTATCGGGCTCGACACGATCCTCGTCGTAAAAGATCTCCTGGTAAAACAACCAGGCGACGAATATTCGGAATATCATTGGCGACACATCGTCAACTTGCAGGGTCTTCGACCGGCTCTCGGTCCACTGCTTGCGGAAGGCGCTCTCAAAGTACTTGGAATGGCTGCGGATGAGACCTCTGGGCACGACGAACTCTTCGGAAGGCGCGTTCTCATCTTTGCCGACGACACCGGCTTGTGAGACGACTATTGTCACCATAGTTGGGTTGTAGAGCTCTCTGTTCTCGTTAGGGATGATGTCTTGCAACAGCCGTCCGAAAATACCTACGCAGCTGAAAGGCGTTTGCGCGATCGTCTTGTCGGCGAATCGTCCGGAGCCTTACGCTTTCCGAGGACTCTGCTTGAGTACATGGCGGCAACGTGGTCTGTCCTGTGCTGTCGAGAGTGTTGATGTAGAGGGGAAGTTGAAGCGCGCGACTTCCGAAGATGGCACCTTTCACACATGGATCCGATGAGCTGACTTCACCTGATGAACCGAGAGTGCCGAGATGCCCACAAGCGGGAGGAGGATAGGTCAACACGACGCTTTTCGATGGTTTCGATGCTGCGGTACCCAATGAACTGTGGCGCTTGTCGGATTATTGCTGCACGAGTGTTCGGGACAATTCACGAGGCTCGCAGATGGCACCCGAGGCGCCACAGAGCTGACATCGACAGGCTCAAGGGAAAGTAGTACACTGCTTTCGAAGTAGCTAGTGCAATATACAACGGTAAATGCAGTGCGCATATGGATCAGTAGAGGGATGTTGAGATGAAATGGCATTGTTGCTGACCATCGCGCGACTACCATTTGGTGGCCGAGAACACCCCACCTCCGTCATCGCTTCGACTTTTCTGAGCCACACCTCCCATTGAAGCTCACCTACTCACCACACTTCTCCCTCACCCTCTGTCCTCCCTCTCCTCCCGGGCATAGCGTCAGCAATGCCTCAGCTCAACTGCCTCGCCACCTTCGATCCGCCTTGCACGTCCCGTAGCTGGCTCTCAACACCGCACCCCCACCTCCCAATAATCGCAACGGCATGCTCAGACAAGACTGTCCGAATCTACAGCCTGCAGACCTTCAAACAACTCAGCGTCATCTCAGGCGGTCACAAACGAAGTATTCGATCTTGTGCCTGGAAGCCCAACTCTGTAGGCGAAAGCGTGCTCGCCACAGGCTCTTTCGACGCGAGTGCAGGCATTTGGAAAAGATGGGAAGAAGGTGCAGGAGCAGGAACAATCGGCGGAGTGAGCAAGTCAAATGCGGATGATGATGGAGATGAGCCAATGGACTTCACAGGAGGACTGGCAGGTGGCAGTGCAGAGAAGGAGGAAGATGACGAGGAGTGGAGATTAGAAGTCATCCTCGATGGCCATGATTCAGAGATCAAGAGTTTGGCTTTCTGTCCTACAGCGCCATTGCTGGCAACTTGCAGTCGAGACAAGAGTGTGTGGGTGTGGGAGGAGCTGGACGACGATAATTTTGAGACTATGGCTGTGCTACAGGACCACGAAGGAGATGTCAAGTGCGTGGCTTGGCATCCCAAGGAACAACTGCTGGCCTCTGGGAGTTATGACGATCGAATACGGCTGTGGAGAGAAGACGTGGACGACTGGGCGTGTTGCACGCTCTTGGATGGGCATGCAGGCACCGTGTGGTGGCTGGAGTTTGAAGGCAAAGACAGAGTTGGCAACATTGGAGGCGGGGAAGCGGACACGGAAGAGCGAAAGGCATTGGTTGAGGAACGAAAGAAGGCTGGACCGCGACTCATGAGCTGTTCTGATGACAAGACGATACGTGTCTGGAGAAGGACGCCGAAGGAGAAGCCAGCAGAGCCGCCAACGGGACAAGGCAGGATGCCCAGCATCTGGAAGAACAACAATTTCGAGGAAGAGTGGGTGGAAGAAGCGAGACTACCACAACTACATGATAGGCCAATCTATGCTGTAAGTTGGAGCAAGAAGACCGGAAGGGTAGTCAGTGCTGGCAGCGATGGCATTGTTGTAGTATATGAAGAGCGTTGGAGGAAAGAGAAGCCAGTCGATATTGAAATGGCGAACACAGAACCTGACCATGCGAACGGGACCGCCGATCATCCCGCCAGCTTGACTGAGTGGATTTTGGTTGCTCAAGCTGAGAACGCCCACGATGTTTTCGAGGTGAATCATGTCACTTGGGCGCCTAGATCTGACAAAGGCAAGCGCACGGAAGATGAAGAGGTCATCATCAGCACTGGCGACGATGGAGATGTCAAAGTATGGACTCTAGACGGCTGAGTCTCGCCCACGCGAACGCAATATGATCCTCTTTCAGAGAGCTCCACCATCTTGCACTCGGCATGCGTCGAATCGTCAGTCGAACACGCGCAACGAAGGTCATGAACATGGCAGTCGGACACATTATTTGCCAGACTTTAGTCCCCTCCTAGATACAGACGGTCGCCTTGAAGCTGCTTCATCAAAGGCTCCGCTCGATCTCAGAGCCTCAAGCTCGCCAGTAACCGCTTCACGAGGACGAGATCGATTTTTTTGTACCACAAGCAGTCAATACTGGCCGGGCCGCAACTCAACATCAAAACGAGCTGTTTGGACATGCGGCCAAATATCGTTGGCACGGGCTCTACCTTGTCAAGGAGCCCTACGCAACGTCCAGTTCTACAAGACCCAGAGCTTAGTGATACGGCATTGTGCTGCGATCGCCCACGATTCGACTTCAGATATATGCCTCGTTCCGGATTCAGGTGAGCTTATACTCCAAGACAATGTTATCCTAACGATCGATTCCGCCTCGAACAAGGTCTCACCGTATGAATATATCTATGCGCCGATTACTATTAGTGAGTCGTTGGGAATGACTCAAGAAGAAAGAGAGGAGTTTGTGCGTGAGCCGCTGCAAGACTCAGAGACTCTACTGTTGTCAACGCTGCTGTTCTAGTGCCTGACGCACATACTCGTCCTTTTCTTCTTGAGTCATTCCCAATGGCTCACTAATAGTGATCAGCGAATAGAAGTACCTCGTCCAAGACCTCAAGCGCGATCTGTGCATCGTCCGAGGAAAGATAGGTCTTACAATAAGAACGCTATGCCTACCTCCAATGTTTGGGGCCGATCATCAAGGAAATTATGCAGCGAGGTTGCGAGTGACGCCCGGAGGCCGATGCGCAGCTGTACACTGGTTCGCACCGCGTGATGCTTTGGCCATGCTGCAGCTGCACACGTGCAGAATTACACGCACCGACGTCCACTATCTGAGTGCCGATACTTCTTCACGGAACATCAAAGCACGTGGAAGTCATCGTGCACAAGTGGGTCCGGCATATCAGCCGAGCCATGCGTATGCCATATCGACGCGCTCCAGACATGTGGCTGCACGCACAGCAGTTGAGAAAAACAGTGCAATCTCGAAACAAAGGATGATCAATATCTGAGCAAGTCTTGTGTATTCGGTGAAGAGGATCTGTTACCATGAACACCAGCCGCTATGCTCACCAAACGAAAGAAGCGCAATGCAGTGCGAGCCACACAAAAGAACATCCCGCCACCACAGCGACCTTTCACTCGTAGATATAGCAGAATGGTCCACCAGTAGTGCTCATCATATCGCCCACACGAATACCATCCAGTATGGGAGACACATAGATCCAGCTATCCGGCGTGACAAGTTCCGTCGGTTGCCCTACAAATTTCACGTCAGCATTGCAAACTCCAATTTCGGTACAGCACGCGCAACCCACAGCCTCTAGACACTCTCTCCGCAGCATACTGCTCAGGCGGCGGCAGGGCGTACATCCGATCATTATAATCAAGACTTTGCCACATGCGCCAAAGACGATCCAATCCGCAATGATGGGTCCAGAACCAAGGATCACAAGGCGAGCCGGGAATATCGCTTTGCGCACCACCGACAATCTCATGCGGCGTGCTATGGAGGCCTCCAGGGAAATTTTCGAAGCGGAGACAGAAGTTGCCGATGTCTAACATCAACACGTCAGCCCTCATTCGCGACTACCGCTCCCACTCGCTGTGCGGCACTCTTTGTGGTGCATGGACTCACCAGTATACAGTGTTATCGACTCATAGACGTTCTCAACAGTCAAGTTGCCAATGTGCTCGTAGTTGAACTCCCGCTCCAGACACCGAGGGTTGAAGCCCAGGCCATTGGCTTGGGGGTTCGGTCGACAGCCATGTCCACCTTGAATAGGGCCAAGATGACATTGAAAGTCGGCGAAAGGACCGTCGACGCAGTGACAGCCATCGGGCTGGAGAAAGCCGTTGGTGCCAAAGGAAATATCGGAGCCGTCGAACAGGGGAGTTTGCTCGAGTGGTTGGTAACCGTATTTTTCGTAGGCCATGTATGGGAGACCTGGGGGACGTGTGAAGATCATAGTCAGTGTCGAGTTCGTTGCTTCTCTGTGCCGCTTCTTCTCGGTGATGGTATGCCTCACCTCCTTGATAGCCACACTCGTTTCGAAGCGCCTGCTCATATAACCATATAAACCAACTGTGGAAAGCCAATGTCCACGGCGAAAAATGGACCTTCTCGTGGTTGGCGATATGTGCCACTGTGAAATCGTCTCTTCGGTTTTGCGCTCCCGGGGCATAGAAGTCGTGTGATTTCGATGGTAGGTTGTTCAGACACCTCGTGGCACGAATATAGTCTTGTCGCTCAGCAGGCGACATGTTTCCCCTGCCGACAGAAGAAAAGGTCAGCCAAGACACTCCCGACGACGCCGCGTGCCTTGCATTGATGTTCACGCACCATTCTTTCCGTCGAATGACATTGTTCTCGTTGCATCGCGCGTTGAATGTCTGTCGAACCTCTGCTTCGTACCCTTGCTTCAGTTCTTCGAGTTGAAAAGCCTCTCCTCCTTGTTGTCTCTTGTGATGTTTGAAGTGCGAGTATTCCGACTTAGCGATCGAAGCAGGAAGTACAGCCAGAACAGCCCATATTAGCGAAAGCATTATGACCTAAAGAGCGGATAGAATGAATGACTGAGAAAGGAAAGCGAAGAGTTGAAGTCGGCTCAGGTACCAACAACTGCAAAAGGGAGAGGGCAGGGCTTGGCCATGATGACCTGCGGCGAATGAGGGCTTGTAATTGTAATAATGTTTGCTCCCTTGCGAGCGGGCATCGTCCGTGAGTAGGAGAATTCGGCTGCAGATGGCACTGGAGAGGAGGCAGGTAGACCCTGGGGGAGTTCTCATCTCGCTCGACACGGGTGTGCCTGCCAACTTTGAGAAGACGCGGACGCTTCCATGAAAGGTTGTTATGCAGGAACGAGTGGAACCATTCGCGCTGCAGAGTTGCAGCAGAGTAAATCTGGTCTGTTCTCAGCCTGTGGTGTAGCGGACTTTGAGTGCCACGCGTGGAGAATGAGCTTGGTATGCGCTTTGACGCTTCGTCCAGAAGCCGTAGATGGAGATGCGCGTCGTCATCAATACTCGGAGAGCCTGCTCTTCTTTGTTGGCTTGCATTGTGCAAGAGCCTCTGAGTTGGCACATTCGCCATGTCGCTAGTGATCATCAATTCTATCTGGCGGGCATGATGGATCTCAGCGCCGCTTCACAGCCATTGTCACTGCAGATGGACTCAGTCTTCCACTCAAAGAAATGCCGGGAAGAACGGCGTTGCCAAATGTTCCTATAAATATTGAGTTCGGTGATGATACTCTCCCCAGAATTGCGACCAGGAACTGGTTGGCCGCAACCAAAATTACGTTCGCAAGCATGCTCTTCTGGCAGGACGACATCCTCATGCGGCTCTGTCCGCGATTCGACATGGCATATTGACTTCATCAGGTACGAGGAGTACGGCGTTCACGCGGCTCGCGTGCTCGGTCTGCTGTCTGTGTTGTGTGAATCTCGCACTTTATCATTGTAATCGGCAGTGGTCCTCACAAGTCATATTGGAGGTATGCAAGTGCGGCGAAAGGCCTCTGACGTTGCAAACAGTGATTAGGCATGAGCTGGGTATACTTGGCATGGTGTTGTTGGTGATATCGTGGGGAGGTCTGAGGATACGAGAAATGGAAGGTTAACGACTTCGCGTCATCTGTGCTTTCCTCATCACGTGGAAGTTCTAGATCTCCTCATCCTCCCCCTTCTTCAGACCATAAGCTTGGACATCGACATCGTTGGCCTGCGCTACGACAGCACAATAAGATCGCACGTACAGCATGCCATCCGGCAACAAGGGCGTGGCGAATTTCAAACGACAGCAACGCAGCGGTCGAATCTGCCACAACGGGCGGACCCCGATCTCAGTACAACTGCTACTCCGCACGAAGATGAGTCCATTGCACGATGGGCAGCACATGCAAGAGCTAGGGCGAAAGAATGGCGCACATCGCTACATGCGCCTCGAAAGTGCGACATTCCAGTATTCACAGGTGGATCTCTTGTGAGGAGCACTTCGATCGCTGCCAACACAGACCATACGAAGCCAATGTGCCAGTCGCAGTCGGAGATCTCCGAGTCTCAAGGTTGCAGGTCACGATGGAGCGCGCATCTGTCCTCACAGCTGTAAGTTGGGAAAGGATGGAACATGAAGCCTATGCTGCGCGCCAGAGAGACATTTCTTTCGTTGAACGAAGACACGTCCATCCGTTCGCGCACACCGCGTTAGCACGACGTGACGAACGTCAACGCGAAACAGGTTGATCGTGGCAAACACCTCCCGCAGCCTCCGACATCACCTCGATCATGTGAAACAATGCTGGAATCCTTCCAGTGATGCTGTCAATGGCGCTTGACTGCTATCCAAGGCAAGCCACCTAGTTCACGCTGGCCGAAAACCTCGTGCATGACCCAAGGCCCTTTCGCGTTCTGTCGACGCCCGAGAAATGGATAGAGATCTCTTGAAGGATCCCAACTGATTCACATCTGATATCTTTCAGGTTCTACGAGGCGACCCGCGAATGCATCGCATATCGATGCACCCGCGTAAGCGTCTACCAGATGATGTTCCCTCTCACTGGGAAACGGTCAGCAACGTTTGAGCCTTGCAGGACCAATCAGGAATTCGCCCAGCAGACCGTTTGCATCTTGAATCCACCAGATTGCGCATAGCGACAATCATTCGGCACATCAAGCGAGGCGCGGAGCCTGAGCCGCTGGGGAACATAACTGTTCCTATGTATCCCTGGTACCCACGTGTCGATGCAGCTTAGCACTTGTCGATCGGCGTAACGCTAGTGGACAACGCTTATGCCACGTTCCAGATGTGCAGAATTAGATTCAATCCTGCGTGCGATATGTCTCACGATCAGTCTGTCGAGGGTCTGTATGTTGCTCATCATCAACATTCATCAAGCCGTTGACTACTTTGAGGAAATAGAATCAGCGAAATCAACAACGTCCCGCCGAATCTGAATCAAGTGAAGACAAATAACAGGAGATGTCCAGTATAGCCGCAATCTCAACCGCAGAACAAGCTGATATCTCGAACGAGCTCTCCGGCTGGACTCCACTTCTTGGCGCGCATTGTCCCTCACAGTTGTTTGTTCGCAGGACAGTTGTGATACAAAGATGTGTATAGATCAGTAGTGATCATCGCCATCACGTTCCCAGTACCAAACTCGAAAGCGAGGCTGGCATACAGATCTTTACCCCACATGGAAATGAATGCGCCACCACCATCCGAAAGGCCCTGAGTGAACCACCGGTTATATCCGTGTAAGCTGCAGCTGCAGTGCTGCAGCGCGAACGCATTGGCAGACCAGGCGGCATTGTGTGAAGGATGCGCAAACGTCAGAATTCAGATGTGCCAGATCTTTCCGCAGGCAAACGGCACGTTGGTGAGAATTCGACTGCTGGAAGATTGGTACAGTATCATCAACTGTCTCATTGCCTAATCTTGTCGACAGAAGCAACCCGATGACATGCATGCGTTCGATGCTCTCGCACTCTTTGAGGGGAGTCAACAGATGTATAAGATGAACCGCTCTCGACACTCGTTCCATCTTCATCCTCAGCAGCAATCCGAACAGTGCCCGGTTTCTCATATCTTATTTCGTATCTCCTGTGTCTTTATCGCATCAAAATGAACTCCATCAACAAGCTATCTCTCTTGGCTGTGGCCGCCAACGCAGCACCAGCACCTCAGTTCGGCCCCAACTTTCCATTCGGAAATGGCAACCCATTTGGCCCGAACTTCCCATTCGGGAACAACAACCCCTTTGGCCCAGGCTTTCCATTCGGCAACAACAACCCAGGCGCTACGACGACGACTCCTGCTGTGACCCCAAGACCAACCTGCGCAGGCACACCTTTTGTCATCCCGGGACAGGTCATTCAAGGCTTCACGTTCCCACCATTCGTGACCATTCCAGCCTTCACTATCCCAGACCGTACACTTACGCTGCCTGGTGTCTGTGCCCCTACTCCAGGTCTTCCAGGTGTGACCACCACGACCAGCATCACCTTGCCCACGACCACCACCACTAGTATCACCCTTCCGACAACCACCACCACCAGTGGCGGCCTGCCTCTGCCTACGGATACTCTTGTGGCAATTGGCGAGAATGGCGAGCTGTTCTCTTTCAACATCCAGAGGGACAAGGCTATTGCTGGAGACGTCATCTCGTCGGTGATCTTGGAACCAGGCACCGTTCTTCCAGATACCGACCTTCCAGTAGATCTCCCAGACACCGAACTTCCAGACACCGACCTCCCAATTGATCTCCCAATCAAGGCTAAGCGCCAGGTGAACATTGGTGTCGCCGCGGTCCAGGAGTGTGCCAACCTCTGTGCCGGCAACGACGCCTGCGACGGCTTCCAAACCTTCATCAACGATCAGGATGAACAACAGTGTGACCTCAAGAACAACCTCGGAGCGGTTTCGGACTTGATTGGCTCCGTCATTGGCTTCAAGGGAAACCAGATCATCCCTGGTGATGACACGACCACAACCACAACCACTACCACCGGTAAGTTCATAAGATCTGGCCTTTTCATTGCTCGCTGCTAATATCAATCAGCTACTACGACTGGTACTACCACCACCACCACCACAACTACTACAACAACCACCAGCGGCGGTAGTAAGTTCTCGACGCTGAGAAGGTCCTCGATATACTCTAACAGTTAATGTTAGTCACTCTGCCTACCGATGTTGTTGATGATGAGCTTCCTATCGATGATGAACTTCCTATCGATGACGAGCTTCCTATCGATGATGAGCTCCCAATTGATGATGAGCTCCCTACCGATGAGCTTCCTGTCGACGAGCTCCCTGTCGATGAACTTCCTACCGATGAGCTTCCTACCGACGAGCTTCCCGTTGATGAGCTCCCGACTGATGAGCTTCCTGTCGACGAGCTTCCCGTTGATGAGCTCCCCACCGACAACTTGCCCACTGACAACTTGCCCACTGACAACTTGCCCACTGACAACTTGCCCACCGACAACTTGCCCACCGACAACTTGCCCACCGACAACTTGCCCACCGACAACCTGCCTCTCGATAACCTGCCCAGTAAGTTCAATCGTTGATCCAACTCTGTATGCTAAGGCGTTGCTAATTGAATATGCAGTCCTCGGTGGCATCTAAGAGCCGAAGGTAGAGGAAACACACCTCTCGAAAGGAAGGATCACAGATATAATGAACAAGTGCGACGAGTCATCTTACAGACATCGCTCGCAACGATGATAAGGGAAACTACCAATGTGTAATTAGATCATAGGGGTATTGGATATAGTAATGGTCGTCATATGTTTGCTTGTCAAACATTTCTACTTCGCATTGATCAGTCTTCCCCAGCGCAGTGGTTCTCTCGTGCTTAAGCCGACTCATGAAACATAGCGTTGTGATTTGTTCAAGAAAGGATAGTAGGAGTGGGCGCATAAGCCCTCTGCACTTCTTACATGGTGCATTGCCTAGCCGGTCTGAGTTACGGGACATCAGTACGTTCTGCTAGCTTGGCTCGATGGAGGTCTTTGTACTGTTGCGAACAACGGTGAAATATCCTCACTTGTTCATGGCTCAGCGATTCCGAGAGTCTACTTGCGGACGTCGCCTACGGCCTGACAATCTCGATACATTCTCTTTGCACTGGGAACGGGCTCAAGCTAGATCAGATGTCGATGGTACTCCGGTCGGACTCTGCGACATAAGAGACGACGGCAGTCCATGCGTTGCTTTCCTGTCGTGCGAAATATCTGAAAGCCGAGGTACAGTATTCTATCAGTATCAAAGCCAAGTCGTGCAGAAGTGCCTCTCATTTGCAGGCGAAGACATTGTTCGCGATGTCGGACGCGGTCGCAGCACCGCCAGAAAGCAGAAAATACTCCATGTGCCGCCATATCACCACTAGTTGAAAAGAAAGATGAAAGTCTCACTTACTATGCCGTCTTCAGCGACAACCTGCAGCAACACGGCACAACCTCTCTTCCCACTCGCCTCCCTCATCGTCTCGCTTGAGCACACAGTGGACCCCATCAAGTCCAGACAAAAAATAGCCCATCTCTACAAGACCAGCAATCCCAGTCTTAACACTCCCCATCAAAGCCCAATCCATCCAAAAACAGCCAGATCATCAACTCACCCCGCGCCAAACATCTCGTTTGGACGAAGAAAGTCGTCAAAGGGAGCGATGGCGTTAAGAATAATCGACGGTGTCTTCGGAGTCATGTCCCGAGAAGGAGGGTTGGCGTCGCTCTGCAGCTGCGATCATGTCGGTAGTTTGATGTGACTCGCGTGGGCCGCGACAGCTTTGATGGGTCCATTTGAGAACTTGGCACCATGCTGCGCTTCCATGAGACCGTAGACGCACAGGACGGGCAGACGGGAAGCTGCAGTGGAGCCTGACATACATAGGCGAGTGTGGCAAGTGGCGCGATTTCGCGCATGGAAGTGGGAAGGAAGGCGATCATTTGTAGTCTTTTGCTACTCTGGTGTCCGACTGAGATTCTCAAAGGCGCGAATTGGACGACGTATACGTCTCAACCGAGCTCCAGTGTCCTTGCTGTCTCGGTACATCGCAATGTCTCGGTATGTGAAGTATGCAAGTTGGTGAAAGTGCATCTGGTAGTTCATGCTAAGAATTTTGCCAAAAGCCGCGGACCGCCCCACGTACTCCACAAGCCTGCACGCTCCGACCAGGATCCGGCTCGAGCACTTCAAGGTGTAACAACGGCTCTTCCACGAGGCTGATGTCGGTTGGCAGAAGCACTCCTTCTGGAATCCTCGCCGATCCACAGAACTGGATCCTCCCGCCCAGAAGATCTCTTGTTATGGGACTATTGCTCGTGCGTTGACCATGCACGAACAAGGCATGATGCCCGCTTCTGGGAGCTACGAGCGTTACCAGTGGAGGTCGTTCGCAAGAATCTCGCCCGGAAAGGAGACATGTAAGTGGAGTAGCGAGGCCATATGTGACATGCGACCTGCATTTGCAGTGGAATCTGTACCTGCAGAGAGTGTGTGCGAGATCTTTGGTTCCGTTTCCACTCTATCTCTTTACTTTCTCCTCACTCTTCCTTATTGCGCCTGGGGTAATTCACAGGAGGAGGAACCATGGTCGGTTGATTGACCGAAAGACTCCCGCTGTTTACTGCAAGAGCATTAGGATCCGGACTTGCGCTGCACACGGGCGAATTTCACGACAGAGACGACGCGAGAAGGAAGGGACCCCAGTGCGATCCTTCAAGGTCGTCA
>JAASLG010001425.1:0-34506 GCA_013365235.1 Cercospora sesami
TTTAATGCAAACAAGAATTGAAGGGGACTGGCCTTTTGGGCCGGGAGCTTTTTTTGGTTCCTCTTTGGACGACGCATCATGGATGACTATTTCTATTCCTATTTCATGCGTCACGGTTTCGTTTCGTTCTACGGGTGGGGCCGATGATGGGTGTGGGTGTGGGTGTGGGTGTGGGTGCGCAGGTTGTTTGCTTGTGTGGAAGTGAAGTGAAGTGAAGTGGACAATGGGTGGAAGTGAAGTGAAAGAAATGAGGGAGAAATGAACAGTGCAGCTGCAGCTGATGCTCGCAGGTGGGATTAGGTGAGCAGTTCTTGGTTCCTGTTTGGGTGAACAGTTGCTGCGAGAGGTGTTGACTTCACTTCATTTACGCGAATGCGAAGGCGCAGGCGATGACTTGGCGCTGGGTTATTTGCCGGAGTGTAAGAGGCAAGACATGTGGATTTCCTGTTGGCAGACACATTTGAAGTGAAGCATACAATATCTCGAATATCCTGTGGAAGGTCGGGGGAGGAGCGCTCGATATGTCTGAAGTTCATTGCCAAGAAAGATCTATTCTGGAAATAATCTGTTTACTTGCGGGACGCTTTGAGATATGCCTCTCAAGCAATTGATGACATGAGCTCACTACTGTAGTCTGGCCCATGCCATTAACCCTGTTGACCGCAGACAGAGCATTGCCTTGCATCGCCTTCACTTGGTTTATGCGTTTGACGCGGTCCTCCTGCACGGCCCGAGCAGTGATGGCCAGAATGCATTGGACTTGGCGATCCTGGTGTGACCATCGAGACAGCGTCGAAAGGATCGTCTCGAGATCATGCTATCGAGATCTGACCTCGAAGGCATCGTCTCGTTCATGACCTCACGATTCGTGGCAGATCTGCGCAGTCTGTACTTGCGCAGGTGCATAGCCGTTTACCAGAAGTCTGGACTCTTCACTTCTCTGCCGCCCAAAATCCTCATTATTGAGCAGCTGCTTTTTGGGCGTTCAACACAATTCTCTGTGCGTTTACCTTGTCTGGACTGTGGCAGGTCATCTGCTCGCGAGTAGTATACAGCGCGGCCGCGGCTCAGAGTGACGAGTCCCAACTGTCCAATGGCGTGATGGTTAGCACTTGTTCTAGTTCGAAATGCAGCGGTTCTCCCGGTGGCTGCACCCTGCACATGCAAGGCCAGTCTTCAGGACGGCGTTATTGGCAGCTTGGTATAGCCAGGTCTCTGGGCCGTGTCGCGTGGGTGCAAGGCTTAGTGAACATGTAGACTGCTGTGCGTAAGAGCACGCGACATATATCGACATAGTGACTGTCGGGCGACAATCATCAGTGCAGGTGTCATTTTCCATGCTTCAAAGTCGTGTGGTGTCGACTGCGGAAGGCCGCACTGACCTCGTGCCTGTCAACCGCGGCTCTTTCTCAATTCCTCGCTCTTGCCACCAACATCCTTCGCTACACCTCGCCCACGCCATCACGGATTGATGATAGACCAGGTCTGAGAGCCTCACTAACACCCGCCGCATGGCCCACAATCACATGGCATTAGCGCTGGCGCGAATCATATCAGCAAGCGATCGAGACGGCGGCGCAGAATGCGGTTGCATTGAACACAAATCGCAACACAGGGAATCCTGCGAAAACTGCTTTGAACCAATGGTCTACGTCCTTTTCAGCTGAATGCCACGGAAGCCATGCGAACGAAGCTCCCAATTAAAGTTCTTATCGACTTGCTTGCGGTCACTCCGATGCCACCTAAGAGAGCTTCTTATGCATGCCGAGCATTTCAGGTGGGGTTGCGAAAAGATGAGTGCCGTCGCTTGGTCGACATGTTTGGCAATTCAACACGAGGACACACATGCCTCTCTGAATAATAGCCGCTATAGCAGTTACTAACGAAGATAGGCTATCTAACAAGACCCATATAGGCAGTTTTCATCACGTACAAGTATCCCCACAGCCGATTCTTCTCCAGCGCAGCTCCTCCACCTCATGTTAGCCTCCTTGGCGCGTTCAGCCCAGTCTGCCATCTCGAGGGTCCGGGCCAAGGCGTCGAGGCCAGGGTATACGCCACTCGAGATGTCTTGCACATCGCAAGCTCGCTAGTCTAGCTTCTTTGCGAAGCTGGCCGGTTGCAGCGCCGTCTTATCAACGCATACGCGGTTGAACATGATGTAGTTAAAGACGTAGGCGTCGCCAGATCACTGTCGATCAGTTTGTGAGAGTGTTCTTAACGAGCAAGCATCTCTTCTGCTTACGCATGGTGCGCTAGGACTGCTGGTTCTCGTTATTGCACCATGTCTGCTTTCAAGAACCTCGCTCAGAGGTCGCCCTTCAAGCGAACCGATACTGGCGGCATCGAGAAGTCTGACATCAAGGATGTCACTGGTGTAACAGAACTTCCGACTTACGACAATGGCGATGCTGAACGTCGGGGTTCAGTCGCCTCGTACAACATCAGTGGTGTCCACGATGACACGCACCGGAAGCTCAAGCCTCGACACATTCAGCTGATTGGTATTGGTGGCACAATTGGTACTGCGCTTTATGTGCAGATTGGCAGAGGTCTGCTGAATGGCGGGCCTGCCAGTCTGTTCATTGCCTTCACGTTCTGGTGAGAAGCACTGTAGAGCGGCTTATGTGGAAGAAGGGCATACTGACGATCGATAGGTGCTCCGTCGTCCTCGCTGTCACGCTCTGCCTGGCTGAGATGGTGACTTATCTCCCAATCTCCTCACCATTCATTCGTTTCGCTGGTCGCTACGTGGACGAGGCCTTCGGTTTCGCTGCTGGCTGGAACTTCTTCGTCTTCGAGGCAATCCTGGTACCTTTCGAGATCACAGCATGCGATGTGATCATCCACTACTGGTCGACAGCACTTCCGACATGGGCATTGGTTTTGATCATCATCATCTTATACGGACTGATCAATCTGGTCAACGTAAAATGGTACGGCGAAGTCGAATTCTGGGCTGCCCTTGGCAAAGTACTCCTCATCATTGGCCTGATCATTTTCACCTTCATCGTCATGCTGGGAGGCAATCCACTTGGCGACAGGTTTGGTTTCCGCTACTGGAACAATCCTGGCTCGTTCAAGCCACTCTACACTGAGATCGTGGGTCAATCGAATCTGGCATACTTTCTCGGATTCCTGCAATGCCTCATCCAGGCGTCTTTCGTCATTGCCGGGCCAGACTACGTGTCGATGTCGGCCGGAGAGGCCGAGAATCCACGAAAGGTTATGCCAAAGGCCTACAATGCTGTCTTCTATCGCTTGACGACATTCTTCTGCCTTGGAGCGCTCTGTGTCGGAATCCTGGTGCCGTACGATGATGCAGAGCTTTCTGCTGCCTTTAAAAGCGGTCTTCCTGGCGCTGCGGCCTCGCCGTACGTCGTGGCCATGAACCGCTTGCGAATTGGAGTTCTGCCTCATATCGTCAACGCGCTTGTCCTCGCTTCCGCATTCTCCGCCGGCAACTCATACATGTACTGCGCCTCCCGTAGTCTCTTCGGTTTGGCTCTCGAAGGCAAGGCACCAAAACTCTTCACGAGGACTAATCGCGTGGGTGTGCCTTACAACTGTGTCATCGCAGTCCTCCTGATTTGTCTTCTGGCATTCTTGTCCGTCAGCTCCGGCTCCGCCAAAGTCCTCAACTGGTTCGTCAGCTTGATCACTGCCTCGCAATTGATCAACTTTGCTATCATGTGCTTCACCTTCCTGATGTGGTACCGAGCACTCAAAGCGCAAGGCATCGATCGCAGAAGTCTGCCATACAGATCCATCGGTCAACCATACGTCGCTATCTATGGACTCGCATGGACTGCAGTTATGTCCATCGTCGGTGGCTACACGGTATTCCTACCAGGCTACTGGGATGTGTCCACCTTTATTTTCAGCTACTTCATGGTCTTCCTCACTCCAGTGCTCTTTGTATTCTGGAAGGTCATCAAGAGGACCAAGTGGTACAAGCCTGAAGAGGTTGATCTCAAGGGTGAAGTTGCCGAAATTGAGGAGGTAAGTTTTGTCTTTGACTCCACTTCCCTTGGCAATTGATGCTAATTTTTTCTTCTAGTATACCCGAAATTTCGTGCAGCAGCCATACAAGAACATTGGCGACAAGTGGTTCAATAAGATGTTCGGCGGGTAGAGATCGCTGCCGTTGGAGTAACGATGTAACGAATTGGGAAGGCCTAACGTCTTTATGAACGATACCCAATCACACAAGGCAATGAAATACAAATGAAGCAGGTGCCAATTCTCCTTCTTGACGTGAAGTCTGAGTACGAGGCTGAGTGGCGTACCGCAAGGCTGTAGCGTTTCCACGTGAGAACAGCAATTGAGCTCTAGCATTTCCCGTGGGGCACACAAAAGCTAGAGGTAGCAACCTGCAATGTCTGACTCATGATTGGCTCCATGCCAATCTCCCATCTCTCGCTGAAACCTCGCAGTCCCAAACACCAACGTCCGTTCCTGACTCTGCTTCTGCATTCTGCGTTATGCAATGGCCGAGTTACGCAATCCCAGCACTTCTGTAAACGATCCAGCACTAGATACAAAAATTGAAGATCTTCCACCTGGAATCAGATACGTTGCAACGGGCGCCATATTTCGCGAAGATATATCATCAACCACATCAGCATCAACAATTTCTGCTCAAACGGCAGTACCAGTACCAGCCCCACAACTCCTCACCGTCAAGCGCGCAGCCGACGAAAAAGCCTTCCCAGATCACTGGGAACTACCCGGCGGGAAAGTCGATCCCGGAGAAACCATCCGCGAAGGCCTAGTGCGTGAGATCTTCGAAGAAACAGGCCTTCACGTGCAGGAAGTCGTTGGCAAACTTGCTGAAACGCCTTGGACGAGTCAGAGAGGTCAATCATGGCTGCAGTATTCTTATGTCGTAAGAGTGCAGCAGCCGGCAGAGGTGCGATTGGATCCTATTGAGCATGCGGAATGGCGGTGGAGTCTTGAGGAGGATATTTCTGAGTTACTTCGACTGCCGAATCAGAAGAGGTTGATGGCTGAGGCGTTTAAGTTTGAGAATGAGCGTTTGAGGCGTAGGTTGGATCGGTTGTGATGATCTTTTGGTTTGGGAGCTGAGTAGGATCAACATTCATGCAACAGTGAACGTGGTTCATGATTCTGGTTCAGCTTCTGCGTTTTGTCTTGCGAGGTCGAGTAGCATTTCCAGGACGCCCTGGGTGTGCGCAGAGAATGGGAAGTGCTCTTCTCCTTCCAGGCAGACCACGTTGGAAGGTTGTATACTCCAGTTGTCGCTTGTAACGGCACGCCCTTTTTCTCGTGGTTCTTGCATGTAGTACTCGAATGGTTGGTAGTGTTTGAAGTTATCGGATTCGTCTTTCGTCTAAAGAACCCAGATTGTTAGCATGCATTCCAGACATCAATTGTGTAATCGCTTGTCTCGTTTCACCTGGAACTGCAAGAAACGAGAAACAGAGACATACCTTACTGAGGCCACCATTGAACCAGAGTGGCAGGCCTTCGCGATCAAAGTGCAAGAGTTGTGCGGAACAGATTGCCTCTGATGCCCTTTTTGTGGACACAGTCGTGTTGAGTGTGCCCATCGTTCCAACGACGCTGTCATGGAACGAGTATCCCAAGTCGCCAGCCAGCTCCCAGCTCAGCCAGAAAGTCTCCTTGTCGCCGTAGACCATCTCGTAGACACCCTTCTTGCCTTGATCTTTATTACCGTCTCGGTCTGGACCATTCATTCTAGTAGTCAAGAGCAGAGAAACGAAATGCTTCCACTTATCAATAACCAGCACCCCAGAGTCTTGCTGATGTCCACTTTCGCCCGTCCACATTCGGCTCTTTTTGACATGGTCTGATATGGGGCTCGGCAGAATTGATTTGAGCCAGCCTCGCTTTTTCTCCGGGTTCAGATTTCTGTCCTTGAAGAATAGGGCTCCCGTGCTCGTGTACTGCTCGTCGTCAAACATCGTTTCGGGATTGACAAGGAAAAGTGCGTCAGCATCGATGAAAAGGACTTCGCGGAAGGAGGACATAAGAATGGCGAAGGGCTTCATTGCCCACCCTGTGCCTTGTTAGCAAGATGCAGCATCAGCTGAAACTACTCTGCGCTGTACCTTTCAGTGCCCAACCTTCATCATTCACCATCTGGCTCAAGTCTCTAGTCAAGACCCCTGGCAGTGCTTCCAAAGCATCTCTGTAGTCTTCGCTCAAATCCTCATCTCCAAGATAGAGAATCTCAATTGGCAATTGACATCCAAGTTTCCGGAACGAGGGAATACTTGTCAAAAGATACGGAGCTTGTCCATCGCCTGCTGTGAGGACTATGCCCTTGCCTCCGCTGTAAAAGCTCGCATGTAGCGACATGTGATCAGCATAAAATGCCATTGTCCATGGGAAAAGACGCGCAGCAAGTTTGTTAATGTATGCACGGAACCTGTCGTAGCTGTGTACCGCCTCAGCGAAGTTCTCGGAGGGGAGCTTTGCTGCCCGCAATTGCGGGATAATGTCCCTTTGAGACAGCGTAGGTCCATCGATGACAAAGTGCAGTGCTTCCCATGCTGCCAGAGCTTCTCTGAACGCTCTTGTCCTGAACGCTAGATCTCGGAGGAGTGCTTCTCCAGTTGCTGTGAGAGGCGACAGGATTCCTTTTGTGCGGACCTCGTCTGGATATAAGGATTTGAGCTTCAGAACCGCTTCCTCGATGTTAATGTTTGGTCTCTTCGGGACGATGGGAGTTTGGTGGGATGGGGCATGTTTCGCGATGGCTGGCTTCTCGGGCTCCCGGATGTCTTCAGCTGGTGGCTCATAGTGTGTATCCTGTGGCGAGTATTCTGGGACGTCTGGTGCCTCTCGAACTTGCTGTTTCCTGATGCTGTTTTTGAGAGGAGAAGGAGCGGCCTCAACGGCGGAGGGAAAGAACAGCACACCCAGGACAGACAAAAGAAGCGTGCCAGCGATAAGACGGCACATGATGACCCGCCTCTTGTGTCGGGACCAGTATGGAAGCTGGATCATCACGGTGACAAGACGGGCTCGCGCGCGGCGTAAAGGCGAAGGACAAGAAAGAAAGGAAGCTGCTACTCACCACGCACTAAGAAAGGCTACATTGCTCTTCAGTACCAGGAGACTCGTGAGAGTGCGGCGCACACTGCAAGGCTGAACCAAAGGACCCTCTCCAGACCGTGCGAGACCATTGGAGGCGTTTTGTGGCTTGCTGCACGCTAGAAGTTTATATGCCAATCCGAAACCGACGAGACCCCTGCAAACCGTGCACAATTCTAGCCGTCGAAGCGACCGCACGCTTCCGGTTCTGTGGCTGCACCATCGAAGTGCTTTCCGGATCATCATGAGATGAGCGACTTGGCGAACCATCGAAAGCACCATCGGAATTAGCCTGCACGTGCTGATTTATCGCTCTCTCAAAGAGGGAAGAGGACGAGACACCCAGTCGGAGTGGAGGTCCTGCTCACGCACTCCCCTTTTGCGGAACGCTGGCCTCCCGGAGCTGATGCCTTTCTCTACAGCATCGGTGACGTTACCTGGGCAGTGTACGCGCCGCCGACTCGATCTTCACATGCTCGTCAAAGATCAGGAAAGTTCTTGCGCTGACAGCAGCCTAACCTCGAGTTAGTCCTGCTAGCAACTCCAGAAGACGACCTGAGTCGTGTACTCTGTCCGGATCCAGTGTTCCAGGAGACTCAGCGCAACATCTCGTCGGCCTTGCTTGGTGGTCTCACTATCACGGAAGCAACGCGAGGTGTGAGAACTGTTATCAACACGAATAGACATCTTGATCTTCCCAAACGTGCCGCTGCTCATTATAACAATACTCAGGAGGCACGCTAGTGGCTGCATACTATCCCTCTTCTGTCGACGCTTCTGTACTAAAGGATTCACATTTTGCTTCGTTCAGAGCTCACAACGCGCAGCATGGACAACAATGATGAGACCTCCATGTCTTTTGCGTCCATCCATGCGCCGACCGTTCTATGCAAGTGCGGACATGGCCTGAACGCATGTCATCTGGCGTGAAAGTGGTCCATAATTATGGAACAGCCATTGCCGCCGCGATTCTGCCATTCCCATTGTAGTTCGTCATGCAAGCCACTCACTGCGTAGCCTCAACTTTGATCATACTAATGCCAAATCCTAGTACGCAAGCACCGATCGCGCTTCCATAACACGGCTATCCGAGTTCAGATATACTCGGTCGCCCCGAGACCACTTTGACGGGCTTCTTGTACACTGCTTTGCACGATTACACCAACCGCAAATATGGTCCACTTGACCGCGTCACTCGTTTTCCTCCTCGGCGCCCTCCAATCTGTGAGCGGCAGTGCAATCGCTGATCCTCACTACGGCAACAAGGGTGGTGTCTGCAAGTCGTCTCAGTATTCCAAGTATGCCGAGCTGGCCTACTACGAGCCAGCGAAGCAATACTGCAAGAAGCAGTACCCCGCGACTGTCACCGTGACGGCCAAAGGCTATGGTCATCGCCAACCAAGGACTGCATTGCCAGAGCCGGGTTACGAGAAACCGGCTGGGTACCCAGCAAAGCCAGCCAAATGTACCAAGGGCCGCAAGGAATGCCTCTTGTCTTCTGTCAAGAACGGTCCCAAGACTGCTGCCAAGACTGTGTGCTCTTGCTACGTGCCACAGAAGACGGTGACCAAGACTGTCTACCCACCGAAGTACTATACCAAAACGACGACAAAGTGTACTACCCCGTATGTCATCCACACCAGTGGGCAGACGAGATGATCATGCGCTGACTCATCCCGACCTAGAAGCACTACCAAATCAACGACTAAGAGCACTACTAAGAGCACTACGAAGTCGGACACGACCACTTCTGTCTCCACCACTGCTGAGACAAGCACTTCCGTCAGTATCTGCCCTAACAGACTCGATATTCAAGCAAGCATGAACATGAGGCTAATACCGTCCAGACTTCGACGACTACGCCGGCAACCGTATGAAACATACACTGATGAACTGAGCGACAAGCATGATGCTGACTATTCCAGACAACGAGCACAACGACGTCGGATATCACGAGTACTACCACTGACAGCACGACTACCAGCGAAAGCACGACTAGCACTCAAACTTCAACAACTACTTCCGAAAGCACGACTAGCAGTGATGCAACTTCAACAACTACTTCGGAAAGCACCACAACGGTGAGATATGATCAACACTATCTGACGCCATAAGTTTATACTGAATATTCTAGACAACGTCTACCACTGATACCACAACAAGTACCTCGGACAGCACAACAACAACATCCGTGAGATCTGATTGATACTATCTGACTCCATGTTCTGATACTAAGCGTCTTAGACAACTACCACAACTCCATCTTCTACCACAACTACATCTACCGCTGCCACAACAACAACGACAGTGAGAGATCATTAAGTTTCTGCTGACCAAATGATCGATACTAAAGAGATCTAGACAACGACCACAACTCCAGTAATTACCACGACGAGCACTACAACGACAACAGTAAGTCCTGGCCCAGAATTCTGTCCCGATAAGCAGCGCGCTAACCAATGACTTAGACCACCACCACTACTACTGTAAGCTCTCCCACACTTCCCCTGTAGCACATGCTTCCCAATTGGTCGTACTTTGCTGCGTTCCCCGGCCGGCAGTGCATCACCTCCTGGAGGAAAGATCCCCTCGCTCTCGATCACAGCTAACAATCCCATCGACGACTACCACCGATCCTCCCTGCGGAACTTGCTTAGCTCTCGGCCAATTCGTCGCCCCCACCATCCTGCGCACCAGAAATGAAGGCTCTATCAAAGCGTGCCAAAACTGGTGCATCGAAGTTCCAGGCTGTGAAAATGTTTTGGTGCTTCCCCGAGATGCCCTCGACGTATTTGGACCGAACGAATGCACTCAGATCGCTGGCCAGGTTCAGAGAGTTGGTCCTGGTTCGCATCGTATCCTGGGACGGGATTGCGAGACTGATTAGACAAGTCCTTGTTGGATGAAGCGGTCATGGGAGGGACCGAGGAGGACAAAGAATGCTTCAAGTATATAGCTGTAACCTGGAAACGTTTTGCACTCTACGGAACTGGATATGCTCGAAAACACTCACACGAAATTATACTAAAGTTACACATGCTAATCCTCCATTTCTCTCTAGACCACGGTAAGCCAATACCACTCCATCCAACTCAAACTCTCAACCGGAATTCATATACCTTCTGCTCTACCTCTTCAACAAGAGAGCACAATCGCTCCCCCTTTCACCATTCCACGATCCTTTTTCTCTACTCGTTTTGTTGTTCGAACCCCAGCTAATTTGCAAACAGACCCGCCCCCCAATCATCACAACCTGCGGCCAAGCCGGAGCCTGGAGCGCTCAAACCACCATGGCCATCATGAACAAACTAGGCGACCAAGAATGCAAACTCGCATGCGATGGAACGGATGGCTGTGAAGGCGTCATGATAAAGAACTTGGTGGCTCCGCCGCTGCCCGACATCATTGTACCCGTGCAATGTACATTGTATCGAGGCGAGGTTATAGAGCGGGGATTGGACATCTCACGCATTTTTGGAGAAGTGTGCTGGGCGCCGAAGCCATGAAGATAATCGCATCATGGCAGAATGATCAACGACTAGCAAGGCAATTGAGAAAAAAAGGGGGCGGAGACGCGGACGTTTTGCAATTCCAAAGAAACACATGATTGTTGATGGATCCCCGTCGTGGAAATGAGTTCTCGCGTGGATTTATGGTATATAGCTTTGAGGCGAACGCACTAATAAGGACCGAGGAAGAATTTTGGAAAAATGACAGGATACCTTCGATTCACTACACAGCTCTCATGCAGTACGCGCCCCAGTCCACTGTTCGTCTTTCATACAGGACCGCCAGCTTACCTCTATGAATGATAAAACCATCTCTAGTGAGCATCCACGACCCTCAATAAGCACTTCCTCGTCTCCAAATTTCTCACCCACCCAGCGCCCTTCTTGCCTCATACCTTTTTCTTGCCCTTCCGCAGCCTCTTCCTCGCCCCCTTCACCTCCTTGCATCGCTCCTCAAGAGTTCCAATGACATCTATCACAATTTCACCATTTTGAACAACGGCCTTTTGTGCTAAGAGGACTACGACCCCGATCGTGAAGCCCGCAGCGCGATTGTAAGTCATCGACCACGTACTCCTCGGCCGCTTGATAATGAGTCGCTTGCTTGGCGGGTTTGTTATAAAGACCTTTTGTAGAGACGGCACAGACGCAAGGATTTGAAGTTGAGCAGCTGTAGCGTTCCAGGTTGGCGTTCCGGGAAACTTGGGCGTAAGGAAGTGGTCGAGCGACGGATGGATGTTTCCTAGGGCATACAGCCTCGGAATATCACCATTTGGATCGCGCCATGGATATGGAAATACCGGAGGCCGTGAAAGCTGGAACGCCGTTGCAAAATCAGAGCTGACAATTTTCCATTCCGCGTCATCGTGTCGTGTCTGACGCATAGCGAGCCATTCCCTTGGAGCTGATGGGGCTAGAAAACGATGTTCGTGGAGAGCCGAAGAAGAAATTATCACATTATGCCATGTCTTGCAGATCCGCAGGAAGCGAGCGAGATCTGTGGTGGTGAGGTTCGCCAGAATAAGTTCGAGCAGTTCGACAGTGCATGTCACGCGTGACGCTGCGGACAGGGAAGGTGTGGAACCCATGCTAGATGTCAGCTGTGAAAGTGAAAGTGCGCTTCGTCCTAGTCATGAAGAGAATCAGAAGTGCGGTAGAGTTTAAGGCCACCCATTACCTTGATCATAGCTCGTGACTCACGTGACTCAACACACGTCTCAATCTGGGGACTGTATGCATGCCACCTGGTGAGCCTGCGCCGTTGTCGTGGAATACTTCTCGAATTGCGGACGATTCGTCCTCATGCAAAGCGAGTCCCGCCAGTAGCAGAGTCTGCGCCCTCTTTGTTGAGAGAGAATATGTCTGTTGTGATGCGGGGGAGAGGCATGCTTGGCGATTGATTTGTAGTTATGCCTGAAGCTGGCACAGCTCACTTACGCAGTGAGATAGCGGTGAGCGAACAATCCCATGTCTTCGCTGCATACAGCAGGATAGTGCATCAAGACCATAATCTGGTCTTGAAAATGCCAAGATATCACTCATAGGCGACAGTCACTAGGACGACATCAGAAAAGTTCGCCAGATCACATTCGCCATCGAAAGATTCAATCAGAAAGATTGACTCGTGCATCGTCCAGAAGAACGATGGCTATGGCTTGAGACGTTACGGGAAGCGCCAGAGTGTCGTCAATGCCGCCTTGGGGGCGTCGCAAGTCGCGGACTCATGTGAATGCTCTCTGCTTAAGCGCAGATAAGCCAGGACCGTCCAGGAAGCGAGTTGAGAAAGGAATAGACGAATGCCTCAACTGCACTCAAACACCGGTGCTCGGAGGTAGACTGCTTTGCAACAGCTGGTAATGCTGTTGAGACCGGAATGCTGGACGCTTTGCTGGCAATGGCATAACATATTCGAGGAGCTATGTTGCCGCAAACGTTTCGTCCGGCATTCGATGTTGTGGATTGAATCGCTGTCGAGCTGGCTTGGAGTGTCACGTCGGGTGCTTGTAATTTCTTCTCGACTGCAAGAATATCGCGTGGCTGATGAAACAATAGTCTCATTCCAGCCATGTGGCTCAATTGTGATGCAGTATAGGCGCCTTTGAAGAGCACGGTTGACTTCGTGATGCTAGGACGCGCTTTGGCGAGACCCTACTCCAGATAGATGGCGTAGCAAATTTCAAAGCGTTCGGCTCAATTGGTGCCTTGTCTACAGTGGCCGAGTAGCTTGTTCTCGTGAGCGTGGAATATCCGATGTCCGATTGTCCGCTGATCGTGGCTGATGAGCATTGCGCGTACTCCGAGCTCAATAGACCAACGTGTGGTGCTTGCCACCTGTAGAAGGTCTCAACAGCCCGAAGGCAGTAGTCGTAATTGACGTTGGCAATCAGCCGCGGAGGAAGTCGCGCCCTTCCGCTACGATGTTGAATCATGACGGACTTGGCAGCCGAGGTGAGGGACGGGCATATCGATGAGCGACGCTCTCCGTTTGTCGCGCGCTGTGTGCTGAGTGATGTGAGGACGGGCGTGGTGCCGACACGACCGATTGGCGGGAGAACGATGGTGAGACACGCGCGAAGCTGAAGCACGCCAAGACTGGACACCCGACCAATCATGCTTCAGGAGACTCCGCCGCGCTCAAAATATCACACTCCACACTTCCAGTGGCTGAAGCGCTTCTGTCCTTGCACAACAGCAGACACCGGACAACGAGAACCTCTGGTGCAGCGACCACGACAATCGAGCGTGGCTCCATGTGGCTCGCTACCACGTACCACTGTCGCCGCAGAAGACGCCCAAACCACTACCTTGTTGAGGGGGAGATGATCCGCGCGCATTGCAAAGGGGATGATGCACCAGGATCGACTACTGAAGCAGGCTCGAAACCAACGTCTTCGGTAGGAGCATCAGCAAGCAGATCACATCCCCAACCTAGACTGAGAAGAGCCTTCGTCGCTGCTTCAAGAGCTGCAGTCCTGACAAAGTGCAACTTGAAACAGGAGATCTGGTGCAGAATCTGTACCTGCAGTAGCCAAAAGCTCCATCTGGGTGAGCCCGGCGCCACATTGGCAACCCGAGCAGTCGGCTGGCCACGATGCAACCGCTTGTGCAAGCATGACACGCAGCACGACCCGCGGCTGCAGCCTCGAAGGCGTCAAACATGGCGCTGAATCTGCCACACACGCGGATGCGAGCTTGCTCCACGTGAGGCGTCCGAGCCAGGAAAGAATGTCTTGGTCGACAGGAGCTCATGTTTGAGCAGCATACAAAGGGAAGTTGTTCCAGCCCTCATACACCCTTCAGATTTCTCAGTATTCCGCTTCTCGTTCTTTGCACTCTTCAATCTTTCCTTCAGAGCTGGCTCACTCGTTCCGCCGCTCTAGATTTGATTTCCTAGATACTGTTCTACCAAGCATTAGCATCTGCGACGCTCTGCTTCGAAAATGCATTTTCAGTCCGCGGCATTTCTTGCTGCCAGCCTTTCAGTTCACCAAGCTGTTGCCACAGGTGGCAAGTATGGAGGTGGATGGGGCGAGCGTGCTTACTTTTCGACGCCTGACACTACAGACAACAAGTGCTCGACCAATCAAACCAATGGGTACGACTGGAAAGATCTCTCCACTGGTTCCTTCAACAACTATGGCAGTAACAAGTTTTCTGGCTGGACTTGCGCAAACGCCTTCGGAAAGCGTGATAGCTTGACGAAGAGGACGTTCCAAAGCAAGTGCATCACTGGAAAACTAGACGATGAACCCGCTGTCGATTGTGATGGCGACGACAAGATGTCCATCAAGACCTATCAAGTCTCGTCGGATCAAGATGACGATGTGGAACTTGAATGCCATTACACCATGCCTGACAACTCGGTCTGCAAAGAAGTTCATACTTGCGCTTCTAGTGGATCCACTATCAAGAATACCCAATGTGGTGGAGCCAAGAAGGTGACCTTCAAACCGTACGGCAAAAGCAAAGGCAAAGGTTGCAATATCGGTGTTCACAGCATCGAGTTCGACTGTGAGACTGCGTCTGTGCCGCCAAGCTATTCTACCACGGCACCCGCCAGCAGCAACACCCAGCCTCCCTCATACGGCAGCACCAGCGCTGAGTCCTCTGCGGTGACTTCCTCCATCCCTAGCTATGGCTCCTCAAGCTCCGAAACACCACCTCAATACTCGACCTCTGGAAGCGCATCTTCTTACCCAAGCTCGAGCACCCAAGGAGTACCTGGCTATCCTACGACCAGCAGTGTCGAGACTTCGCCTGTGGAGCCCTCTACTCCAGTGTATTCCAATCCGCCCAGCTATGGCAATTCGTCGACCGTCAAGGTGCCTGGGTATGGTTCAAGCTCAACTCAAACAACAGGGTCTCCTGTGGAAACGCCACCCACCTACCCGCAGCCAGAATCGCCAGACGTTCTGCCAAAGTGCATCAACAGCTGGCTGCACTTGACTACCTGCAGTGGTAACACCGACTACGAATGCTTCTGCAAGAACAGCGACTTTGTCGGCAAGGTCTACAGCTGTGTCAGCGCCTGGTCCGACAGCGATGATGACACCAACTCTGGTGCTGGTTACTTCATGGGTCTCTGCGCAAAATATGTCCCGGAGAATCCTGCAATCATCACAGGCTGCCCGTCGACCATCACCCCCGCGACAGGATACCACACTCCGACTTCTACTCCAGACTCCCCGGTCTCTGAACAGCCACCTCCATCCTCAGGCAAGACTGTCACACATTACAGCACCATCGTAGCAACAATCACAAGCTGTGGCCCGGAAGTGAAAGACTGCCCAGCAGCCTCAACACACCTCCAGACATCCACGCAGCCCGTGGCTACATCAGTCGAGACCAGTCCTGAGACAACAGGAGACAGTAAACCACCACCAGCAGTCCCTTGCACAACCATCACCTACTCCTCCGAACTCGTCATCCCAGCAACCTACTCCACCGGCGAATCCCAAGGCGCCACAATCCCTTCCAGCAGCTGCACAACCCAATACGTCACAACCGTAACCGTCCCTCAAGTCCAAATTACAACTTACACGGTCACCGAAAGTGGTAGCACCCACGATGTACCGGGCCTAGGCTACGAGACTCCACCTCCTGCTCCCTCTTCTACAGCTGCTTCTCCTGTAGGATCAACTTCTGCACCACCTCCTCCTGCCTCGTACCCAATCACAACCGCATCTGGCCCAGTACCTAGCGTGCCGGTGTATGGCGGTGGTAGTATCGGAACGACATACATCCCTACTCAACCAACGGGACATATTCCACAACCATACACTGGCGGTGCAGGAAAGAGGTTCGCAAGCGGAACTTTCCTTTTGAGTATTATCTTGGTTGCTTTTGCTGGAGTTTTGTTTTGATGATTTGCATTTGAGCAACGAAGAAAATGTGTTTCATGTACATGTAGAAAATGAAGAGATGGAATTTACATGGCTTTATGGGCGACGGGGAATGGCAATGGATCATAATGAGGCATATGAATGGCGATGAAGATAACAGGATCATCGATTGGAAGAAGAATCGGCAGGAACCGAGAGACATGAGGCGTCAGTACCTGTTTCTAGAGATGGCGAAAATGATGTAGATGGATAATGAATCGCATATGTGGAATGATATTCTTTCGCGCGACGTATTAACAATGACATGGACATGAGCCCATGCGTAGTATGTCTCGTGGCATTAAATCATTTTGTCTCATCGCTATCTTGCTGCCAAATAAAGCCAGACAAGACAACGCTCTCATGAGAACGAAGTATTCATCGATGCAATAGCGCTAATATCGTCACAAAGCCCTCAGAAATCTCAGAACTCGTCGACTATTGAGACCCCCCCCCCCCAGCAGCAGCAGCAGCAGCAGGAACAACAAAAGCACTAATCTGAATGCAACTTCCAACACCACTCTCAAAATCCTCCCCATCACCGAGGAAGTACGTGTTCCCCAGTCCGCAAGATAGAGGATTAACAACAAACGACGGAATCGGCTCCGACTCCGGCTCATCATCACCAGGATCGATGATGATTCCTCGTTTGCGTCTGCGTTCTGGAAGTTGAGGCGTCTCGCCTGGACTACTTCCGCAAGAAATCTCGCATGTGTTGTCATCGTTTCCGTTATCAAGCATCTCACAGAACACCGCACTGGAACCTTCCGGAAAAGCTGAACCATCTGAATCAAAACCAGGGAAGCTGAGTTGTTGAGGGTTGTTGCCTTGGGTGTTGCTGATGAAAGCTTGCAGTGTTTGGCCTTCGGAGAATAAATTGCCATTGTCGTTGAGGGAGAATGTGGTAGGGCCGAGCTCAGCTGGAGAAATGAATTCGATAGGGCTGACGGTTTCGCCGCTGCCTACGACGGCTCGGAGACCTTCTACAGCGCCGATATTGTCTGGGTTGGGAGGAGTAGCTGGTTGAGGGTTGCCCAGTACGATGTTGAAGGCTCCTGTTGGGAGAACTGGGCGGCCGGAGGTTACAGTGGTGCTTTCGGTCTTTGTAGTTTTGATCTCCTGTATATTTTGATTAGCAATGTGACTATTTTCACAAGTGGTAACGACTGACAGTCTCGGTGGTGGTCGTGGGCGGCGCGGTGGTGATAGTCTTCTCGGTGACGGTGGGGATCTCCGTGACAGTGCTCTTGTTAATCTGTTCCAAGATAAGTAAAAGTCGATCGGATTCCGGTGAACACGTCTTACAGTAATGGTGGATGTTACTTTCTTGGTCGTGGTAAAAGTGCTGAACACAGTCGTTGGGCTTGGCTTCACATCGACACACTTGCAAGCCGAGCTAATGGCTTGCTTGCCCTTGTAGCTACTGAAGCATTTCGGCTTGGGCACGCTATATGAGGGAGGATAGCTGCGACGACGAAGCTCCGGAGCCACTGAAGGCGCGGAGCAGGTAGGTTTAACCGTCACCGTGGATGTTGTGTCAGTCTCGATGACGGTCTTTCGCGTCCTAGAGCATCGAGGTGAGTAACGCTATCGCCAATAGAAAGTGTCAAAACTTACACTGTGGACGTCGAGGTCTCGGTCACCTTGATAGTTGTTGGGGCAACAGTGATGGTCTTCGTGCCCTTCGTTCTGGTAGTAGAGAAGGTGCTCGTCCTATTGGCGTTTAATCAGTCGGGCTCGAGAAGCGATTTTAGGTTCCGTGTTGCGTCTGGTGTGCTGATGGCCGCGCCTGAGAATACGTACACTGTCCGCCCTTTGTATATAGTGGTGGTTGTCTTCGGCACCTTCATGTAGGAGCTGCAGTAAGACGAGGCGCTTTTCTTGCACTCTTTGCCAGGGCAGCCATAACTACCGGCATCAGCAACAGTGCTGAGCCCGACCAGTAGGGCGAGAGAGGAGAAGACACGCATGACAACGGCGGACCTGAGGCGGGCAACTGGAAGTGGTGAGGGGCGTGAAGGCCCAAATTCGTGAGGCGTCGCGCACAACTTGCTACGAGTGTCGGGTGAAGAATTGGTATGGACGACGTTGCCACCAAGTTCGCCTATGTATGTGGCTGCATTCTATCGTTCGTTGGCGCACGACGGGGCCTAGAAGGCGCCTGGTTCGAGCTCAGCATCACGCAGTCTCGTTTCGGTAAAAGCTTCGCGACTGCGGCGTGCACAGCTGGGCCAAGGCCGTAAAAGACATGAGGCGTGCATGCTCTGCGCTAAGGGTCGCTTCTAGACATCGGACCAGATGGAATGGTTCGCGGTGCCGAGCCGAGAACGGTTTGGCGCTGAGCTCAATCTGGATAGAAGGCTTTGGATTAGGCTTCGAACGGGGAGATCTATTACCTTCCCGGACTCAGTGGCTTGGCAACGAAAGGTCGTGGACTCGTGGTCGGAGTCCTGAGTTCCATCTCAACCCACAAAGCAGAAGCGCTGAGCGAAGGCTGGAGAATATCCTCGTGTGGTATCTTCGAGAGTCTTGATCCGAAGTCGTTTCCTCTCACTGCCAAAGACCTCGGACAAAACGAGGGCTACATTGTGCGTACTGCGTGGCGTCTTGTTGTCCGCAGCGAAACATGCAGCAGTAGCACATGGGAGCTGTTACGAGCTGAATACAGATTACGAGGTGAGGAAGTTCGCTGACCAAGCCTAGAAGCTTCCAAAGCACAGCTGAAGCTCTTCTTGAAATTGTATATTTTAGAGCTCGCCAAATGACTTCCTCCACGAGCATTTCTTAGCCTGATACAGTGCGATGAGCTCCTCGACGAAGCGTCCCGTACGGCAGCCCTCAAACTCCAGAGCCCAGGGATGTCGAAGCTCTCAGGTTCGCGTGACCACATATCCGCCTAGACAACACGATGCTGATCGACGGAGACGTAACGAGTGGTGACCCGTCTCACTCGGCGTCTCCGCCATCCATGTAGACCAGATACACCCAAAGGCAAACTTCGCAGTCGCTTGACAGTATGTCCATCTCGATCTCGTGCGACGCTGGCCAACAAAGTCATATCTGTAACAGATGGCTTGTGTTAAAAACAGTTAAATGGCATATTTCTGTTCCGACGTCAATGCAATCGTATTTAGATAGTCATTTCCTGCTGACTCCTGTCAAGATTTAATCGAGTCTGGGGCGACTCGTTGCCATTTCCAGTCGTTGTCACGGCTTCCACTCTGAAGGGCGCTAAAGCCATGGCGCAGGAACAGCGGAGGCTCTGAGACAAGGCAGCGGTTCTCAGGCCCTTTGGCATAGCCCGCACACATGGTCTGGATGGCGGCATCTGTGGTGGCGTTCGGGCCTTGTTGCATCAATTTCAACAAGAATCGTCGAGCTCCTTGCTGCGTGACACCATACGCCAGTGGGCACCTCTCTTCCTTGTCCCCTCGAGACATTGGCTGCTGATTCGTGTCATGCAGAACAATGCTGTCTTCTCTAAATCTGGTCGGCGAAGCAAGGCTGCAGGTTTGTGTTGGGAAGAATGGCACTTCGCTTAGCAGGCCCAGCTTCATGCTTATTCAAGTTACATACTTGGCTCGCTGCGTTCGATAATACATGCAGCAGTCTGCCTTGTTTCCCCCAGCGTCTTGTGGCATGGCAACTGGTCCAATTTTCGGAACAACATGACACTCAGGCGTACATCGCTGCGACGGGACCGGCTTCGATCTTCAGCCCAGGCCAGGGTACCGGGCGCAAGTAGAGTGCCAATTCACGAGGACTGGTTCGCTGGATCCTTCCTGCAAGATGCCTGAGAAGTTAGGTTTAGTCTTCCATCAGCTGGCGAGAGGTTGGAAATGCCTTTGTGAACAGTTCGAGTCTTGCTGCATGTGTTGAGCACTGTTTCCGTCTTGCCAGGTGATGTTGCACAGCACAGCATGTTCGGGCACTTACGCAGAATGATACAAGCAAAGTGTGAAGCCGACAAAGAGGAAAACGACGACTTGACGTTGCCGCCACTGTCGAGGCGAAGTCCGGGTCAAGGCCAATGAGCTTCCGGCCTTGCCGCCCAGCTTCCTGCTGTGGACCTTCGCCTTCGAACTGCCTTTCTCTTCCGCCAATCGTTCTGCACGCTGCCGTGATTAGATGCGTACAAGAGGCACGTATATGCAAACATATTGTGCCAAGATGAGTCGAGAACCTAACCAGCCAGTTAAAGCAAGTACTACGTAAAGAAGACAGCAATCATGCCGACGTGGTTTGAAGGCGCAATCGAAGTTCGCTTCTCGCGCAGCAGATGTGAGCTGCCAACATAAGGCGATAGAGCCATGTTGGTGATTGAGCAAAGACGCAAGATCTTGAGCCTCGAACTTGTTCATTGTCGGGTGCAAGACCGACATCACTTTGGCCATGTAGGGTCGCAATGTTTCGAGCAAGCGCCTCAGCAATGTCTGCACACCCACGCGCCATCCCATCATGATCAACGAAGCGCTGCTGTGCCGCCAGGTGGGGACTGCGTGCGTCGTTCCGCGCTCAGCCTTGCACTGCGGTCCAACTCGCCGTGGGGAAACGATGGTTTGTTCTCCCTTGTTCCTCCCTCCTTGCGACGTTGTCTAACAACACTCCGTCATCAGGACGTTTCACTTAACAGAAAAATGCGTTTAGTACCAGTCACGGCTTTCCTCTTGTGCATCATTACGAGAACAATCGGCCAAGTTGCCAATTCATGGGTCAATCCTCCCGCCTATGCAGTACAGAAAGACTGGAGTCTCAATCGTATATGGGTCGACGGAGAGGTGCAGACCATTCAGTGGACCACAGTCTTCAGCAACTACAGAATTGAATTGTGGCAGCATGATGTCGACATCAGCTCGGGAACGAACAACAAGAATTTGGGAACAATCTACAGTTGGTCTCTCGAATTATCTGCCATTGTTGCTGCACTAACAAGTTTGTAAAGCTTCTCCTAGAGGCGTCGACTCGTCCAACGCTGGGTCTTTTGACTACACAGTCGGCAGCGATCTTGACTTTCAACCAAGCTCACCGATCCTCTTCACATGGCTGTTTGACCTGAATGGGGACGGCAGCTTCTCATCGTACGCGGTCAACTTGACGCAGCGTAGCAGTAGTTCGGTCACAAGCTTCACGGCGACATCTACATCGTCTTCCCTGACCACGTTATCGTCGGCAGTATCGATCTCGAATTCGAACCAAAACGCCAGTGCTTCCAACTCGAACCTAAACGACAATTCTTCCAACTCGAACCAAGACGACAGTTCTTCCGGCACAGCACTTGCTCTGAAAGTCGGAATGGGCGTGGGCATTGGTCTGGGCATACCTCTCCTGCTCATCGTCGGTGGTATCATCGGCTGGAAGATTAAGCGCCGGCGATCGGACTCGTCACCGCGCCCATCGCACGAGGATTTGAATCCACTTGGAGTACAGGCACCTCCCAGCTACCCTGATAGCACTGGCAAGCATGAAATGCAGGCACGAGAGTTGTCTCTAGAACAGCTCAATAACCAGGGCGGCTATCTCGGCGGTCAACAACCAATATACGAGATGAATTCATACCAGCGGCGGGCGGAGCTCGAGAGCTAGCGTCCGGCACCGTCATTATTGAAGGTTGGAAGTTCTTCACTACTGATAAAAAAAATTTGCATACTCCGTAGCTGTAATTCGACTGAGCTTGGTAGAGTGTGGTCAGATTGAGCCTGATCAATACTTTCTACCCTCCCCGTCATCCTAGAAGCCAGCCGCAAGTCCACAAGTTCTCAAAGCAGCGTGAGCGATTCGCGAGTCGTCAGAGTAATTACAGTGGGACAGCAGCCGAACTCAAAGCCCATGAAAAGTCAGAGAGATGACAAATGCAGCATATAGCAGCAGTCGAAGCGAGGATCAACCTCAAGAGCTGGCACAAGGAGGCCGCAGAATGTCGTGTAGAATCTCTGCGGTGCGCTACGATGCTGGGCTGTAGTGATATTTGTCGTCGAGCAAGACGACTAGCAAGAGTCGGCAGAGCAGCAAATCGAATTCACGGCGCGTAACCAAGGCCAAGTCGTGGTCTACGAGAAACACAAGTCGCTGATCAAAACATTAGTCCAATAAAAGTCATGCAGTAAAGCATACGTCCTGCCTATTGCAAGATGTGCCTCTCGTCACCAGGCGTTCGCATCCACAGAGGACATAATGACTGATACAAAGACTGTTCCGTATTGCTGCCTTTGCACATTTGGAGCGCCTCTATTCAGTTTCTGTCCTCTGTCGAGGTTGATTTGGAAACCTTGCCTTCCTTCCCGAACAATACTAATTTATTCAGATAAGCCAATTGATGATCAGTAGCTTACAGTCGCAGCGGATGGAGTATATTTATATTGAGGTCTCGCTCCTTTCGTGTGTTTTCTCCTGTGGCTTTGATAAGTATTGCTTTATGGGGTGTCAGGGCGGCATTTGAAGCCCGCATCGGCTTGCACGAATAGCAGTCGGACACTCAATTCCTGCCTAGTTGTGATGATTTGGTGTGCCTGTGTTGAGCAGCTGCAAGAGGGTGGAAAATGGAAGAAAGGCGGATGTGCTCCATGGCTGTTTCCGCACGAAGTGGTCCTGGTCCATGAGCCAGCTTCCCAGAGCTTCACTTCGCACAACTGTCGCTAGAATAGCTGCCAAAGCTTGTTGTACTACGTAGCAGCATGTAAGGTGAAGTTTTCAAGTCTCACCATGTTCCCTCGTGTCCGTGGAGAGAATTGTAGGAAGGTTTGGAGGCTTGCAGAGGTGAGGTCTGGCTGGCCTTGGCAGGGAACGGTTCACGGCCAGGCGAGAAGAGGCGTCCTCGTGGCATGCTTCGTCCAACTGCCATTTTGGTAGAACAGTGGCGTGAGACAGCAGCGTCGAAGCGGTGATCATGTTTTCGTCTTCTCTCCGCATGCTCGTGTGAGATTGTGCACATGCAGATTTGCCACCTACTGTCAACAGTTTTGGTGCTGACTGCTGCTCAAGCTCATTTCGTGAGGTCGTGATGTCGGAACGGTAGCACCGTGTGCACATGCAACGAATTTGAGTCTAGGAATGCTGGACGCAGACATTCGCCTGAAGCATTCTTGCCTCCAGATTGATGTCCGGGCAAATGCCTAGCACGTGACAGCGCGTGCTGGCTCGTGCACATCTACAGCTTGAGCTGTACAACTTCCATGGCATCTGTAAATCATATCTCTTAGACACTAAGTTATTCACCGACCACTGACAATGCCGTGAGCGCTGTCTGAGAATAAGTCGCTCCAATGCCGCACTATACCATCCCCGTCAGCTCCTCCAACGGCCGCAACTCGCCCAAGCCTCCACCGAGCACCGTCTACACAGTCTCCGAGCCTCCCTATCATGGCCAGCTCAAGACTACCACCGATGCCTATCGCTCGTCTTCTCCCGACACTGCCATCGTCATTGACAATGGCTCGTCTGCAATACGCGCCGGCTGGCAGTCCGATGCCGACCCTCGTCTGGTCTTCCCTCCACTCATGGCGCGCTACACCGATCGGAAACTGAATCGCAAGCTGAATTTTATCGGCTCGGAGATCTACTTTGACGGAACTGCGAGAGGACAGGCGAAAAACATCTATGAGCCGGGAAGCAACATCATTAACAATTGGGATGTTCAAGAGGGCGTTCTGGATTACATCTTTCTGAAATTGGGCTTGGGAGAGGCAAATAAGAGCGTTATTGACAGACCGATTGTTATGACTGAGCCGCTGGCGAATCCGCAATATACGAGGAAAGTGATGAGCGAGATCCTGTTTGAGCTGTATGGCGCGCCTTCTGTCGCATACGGCGTAGACAGCCTTTTCAGCTATCACTACAATGGAGGCAATACAGGGCTGGTGGTCTCGAGTGCCAACATGAGCACGCATCTGATTCCAGTAGTGGACAAGCAACCAATGATCAGCGCGGCGACTCGGTTAGACTGGGGTAGAGCGCAATGTGCTGGGTTCCTGGAGAGACTGCTGCGCATCAAGTATCCTGGGCTGTTGACAACGGGAAAAGTGAATGAGACGCAGATTGAGGACTTGGTCAAGCAACACTGCTATGTCAGCCGGGACTACGATGGAGAGATGAAGCAAATGCTAGATTGGACAGGCCTGGAGGACCGAGATCATGTCGTACAGCTTCCGTTCCAGGAGAAAGAAGTCGTGCAAAAGACAGAGGAAGAAATCGCACGGGCCGAGGAGAAAAGACGTGAAGGAGGGCGGAGACTGCAGGAACAAGCTGCGAAAATGCGCTTGGAAAAGCTCATCCGTAAAGAAGAGGAAGTGGAGTACTACAAGCAGGTACAGCAGCAGATCCAGGATGCTACGACGAAAAAGGAAATTCGAGCCATCTTGGACGACGAGGAGTTCAAGGACGAGAACCAGCTGAACAAGAAAATCATTGAGATGGAGAAGAGTATACGAAAGCAGAGGAACAAGGACGTTGGCGACCTGGAAGAAGAAGTTGTCGAAGAGCCCACATACCCACTCCTGGATATCCCAGACGCAGAATTGGATGAGGAAGGTATCAAGGCGAAGAGACAGCAAAAGCTACTCAAAGCGAACCACGATGCACGTGCGAGAGCAAAGGCTGAGAAGGAAGCGGAGAAAGCACGCCAGGCCGAGCTACAAAGACAGGATGACTTGCGACGCGAGGCAGACCTCGACGGATGGGTAGAGGAGCGACGCGCTGCACGTCTAGCCGTGATTCAGAGAATCAAGGAACGCGAGCGCTTGAAGGCCGAGCTTGGCAACCGCAAGTCTCAAGCCGCCCAACAGCGAATGAAGCAGATCGCCAATCTGGCTTCGGATCAGCCTACCAAGAAGCGACGGCGAGGTGGCAATGATGACGACGGATTCGGTGCTGATGACGATGATTGGATGGTATATCGCGAGATTCAGGCCGGCAAAGAAGACGACGAAGAAGATGAAGAAGAGGACTACCAGGGACAACTGAAGGCCATTGAGGCGCAACTACTCGAACACGATCCTGACTTCACAATTGAGAGCACACTGGAACAACAAAAAGACTGGACTAAGAGCTTAGTGCATGCTTTCACACGAGGACCCTACCCATTCGATACAGAAAGTGCCAGGGAAAGCGGTCAATTCCACCTCAACGTCGAGCGTATCCGCGTACCGGAGGTTATCTTCCAACCCAGTATCGCAGGCGTCGATCAAGCTGGTATTGTAGAAATCGCAGAGGACATATTGATGCAACGTCTGTCATCACATGCGGCGCGCGACGACATCTTGAAAGACGTTTTTCTCACAGGAGGCTACACGTTCTTCCAAGGTTTCGAGGAGCGGCTTCGAGATGAGCTGCGTGCTGTCCTGCCGGCTGAAGTGCAGCTCAACGTTCGCAAAGCGAAGAATCCTTCACTTGATGCATGGAAAGGTGCTGCGAAGTGGGCGAGCTCGAGCGAAAGTCGGACCAATTTCGTCTCGAAGGAAGAATGGGCGGAGAAGGGCGGAGACTATCTTCGAGAGCACAATTTGGGCAATGTGTTCACTTAGGCTGGCTTGGTGAAAAGTCGAGGAAATGTGTATTATTATCCTGATGATTATAGCGATGGCGTTCGGTTGGGATCGAGAAGAGTGGCATAGATGCCGATCAATATGGGCAGAGTGGTATCCTTGCTAGAGGGCATGGGAAAGATGTTGGATGCGAGCCTAGATGAGAGGACTTTCAAGCTCGTTGCGAGTCGAGCATAGTAGAGAAAAGCGTGATACTAGATGACTTCTGCAATCAAGCTGCTTATGTGAATGCTGTTTGGAGCCTTCTTACGAGCTCGGACTTGGTGGTCAGATAACCTTGCTCACGCGCGCGATCTAGGAGAAGGGATGGAGGTGATATAGCTTCCAAGGAGTCACCTCCATTCCTCTTCATGCGCTTGTGCACAGCGCCTGCTTTGAGCCGTCCATATGTCCACAGAGACCTCTCCTCTCCACCACTCTCGACCCCACTCACAACATCCCCTTTCCCCTCTGCTCCTTTCTCTCCTCCCAAACCGTCTTCCCACTACAACTACAAACCGTCTTATCATTATCCCAAACCCCCGCCGACCTCGCAATAACCCCGACCAAACAATTCTCATCCTCCTTCTCCTCCTTCCCAAACTCCGCCCGACTAACAACCATACTCCTCCCAATCAACTCCCAAATCCTAACCGGCCGATCCACAAAACTACTCCCCATCCCATTCTTCCCCACCTCAATCGTCCCAAACACGCCCTTCACATCTTTCCCTCTCCGATTCTCTTCTTTCGCTTTGAACCAATCCCATACACCCCCAACACTCCTCGGTCCTTGCGAAATATCTCCCGTTTCGCGTACAGAGACATTATATTTTCCTTCTGCGACGCCTTTCAATGTCATATCCGCCAAAACTAACGCTTCCCCAACATCCTTTCCTTGCGTATTCTTCGGAACAACTTCTACCATCCTCACCAATCCTCGTACTTGTTCATGTAACGCGACCTTCTCAGCGTGTGTTTCGAGAATACAAACCGCCGCGCTTTCAGCTTTCCCGCTTCCTCGTAAAATCGCATCGCGGCCTGTAGCTTCTATCGCAGAAACGATGGCTGAGGGTGCGGCATTGCCTGTTATGCTGACGATTTGATCTTTGAGGGATGCGGTAATATTCTGAATTCCGCGGACATTTTGCTGGAGGGCTGTGGTGATGTCGGAGATGCAGGAGTCGCAGGATAGTGGGACGGCGAAGGTTGTCTCGAAGGTGGGGAGGGTTGAGGAGTTGTGGTTCGCGTCGGGAGCTTCGGTCGATGAGGTTGTCATGGTGGGTGGTGTAGAAGAGCTGTGATTGTGTGCGAGAGAGTGTGTGGTGACTTGTGTCAAAGAAAGTCGTCTGTGGTGTTTCGTGATGGAGACATTGGAGGGGTCGGAACAGTGAGGTCAGATCGATTGGAAATCATTTGCCCCACCTTCTCGGCCTCTATGCTCACGCCATGGCAATGCATCGCGGACCAGATATCGGCAAACACTCGTCTTCTCTTGCATGGTTCAATAGCACGATGAAACAAGACGTGAAGTGTGTTGCTAGAACGACGAACCACGTTGTGCATGCAGATCTTGAGCAAATTTATGCAGGAACGACGACTGACAAGGGACTTTGATGGACACCAACATTGAATATAAGAGCAACCACTTTTCGTACGCTATCTGGATATCATAATTTCGTGACAATTTTTCCCGCCTTTCTCATGCAACCGGCGCCGAGTCGCTCTCCGCAATACTGATACATCGTGGCCAATGACATCATTAAAAGGTCGCCGTTCTGTCGATGCCTCCACTCAAATGCCGACGGCTATGCTCTTGAAAGCACAGTCATCGCGGTGTGATTGCAGCCTTTAAGAAGAACGTGGGCAGCTGGCACAAGCACACTTGCCTGGCTCACAAGCGCACTTCTCGTCTGCGCCGCCGCAGTTGCACTTGGTCTTCTCGGTGCCGGGAACCTTCTCAAGCTCAGCCTCCTCTGCTGAGACGGCAGGCTTGCTGTCGTCTGGGTTCTTGCTGCAGCTTGAGCAAGCACACTCGCCTGGCTTGCAGGAGCACTTGCCAGCGACGCTACCGCAGTTGCAAGCGGTGCGACCCTCCTTGCCCTCAACTGGGTGGTTTGGTGCCTTGCCAGCCTTGAGCGATGCAAGGTGCTTGGCCTCGTTGTGGACATCGAGCACCTGCTTGCTGCCTTGCTCGTAGAAGGCGCGGACCTTCTGGCCGGTCGGAGTTCCGAGAGCCTTCTCGAAGTACGAGTTGAGACCTCTCCAGCCCTCGTTGGCCTTGGCGGTGATGCCGTACTGGTTGTCGGTAGCCTGGGCCTTCTCCGTCACCTTGTACTTGGAGTCGAAGTTCGTGAGGGCAGAGGTGAAACGCTGGGAGATGCCGTGTTGCTGGTCGAGGGCGAGAGCCTTCTGGATGACCTGGTCGCTCAGATTGTAGCCATGTGCCAACATCTCCGCTGCGACGCGGGCGCGTGGCTTGTCCTCTTGTGCGATGTCATCTTCTGAAGCACCTGCTGTCTTCCCGCCGGCAGCCTGGTCGAGCGATTTGCCCGGGGTGACGTGCACCTGCGATGGGCCGAGCTGTGTGTTGTCGAGGAGCAGGGCTGTCTTTGCTGCCGTCTCTTTCTCGAAGGTGACTGTGGCGGACTGGGACGACGATGCCTCGTTGGACTCTGGGGTCACGGAGATGGATTGGATCTTGCCGCTGGATTGAGGTCAGTGGGCGGGTTCCCAGTCCCGTGGGAGATGGGCGCGAAACTTACCAAAAGCTGAAGAAGTCGCGGACCTCCTTCTCGCTGGTCTGACCGCTGATACCCTGGACGTGGACGGTGTTCGACATGTTGGGTGGTTGTGGAATTTGTTGTTTGCGGAAGTGGAAGATGGATTTCGAATTGGAGAGGATGTGTTGTTGAGAGTGTGTGGAAGGTGGAGTTGTGTGGAAGAAGGAGCGTTATATGCTGCTCCCAGACACGAGGCCTTTTTGCGCGGTCAATGTTGGCAACGCACAAACAGCGCAACCCTATTGAGCAGGCACCACGTCATGGGTGGAGGGAGGGGCAAATCACCCGGTCCAGCCACATGGACGACTGCGCCACGTCGTCTTCTGCGTTCTTCACGCTCCATCTACACAATTCCATCGCCCACGCGAGAACGACGAGTCGTATCGCTCGCACTGTAGTCGTTCACACTTAGGCAACGGCTTTCTTCACACTTTCACACGCCATGAATATGTCGCCGAGAGCAGCGTCAGAGCATGCGCCACTTTCTCCAAGTTTATGATTGGGCGGGTATCAGGGCTACCATGTCTATCAGACCACAAGCGGAGCGCCGGCCAGAAACCTGATGCGTTGTCCAAAGCAGTGCATAAATTCCAGAATGCTAGCTATCTGTTCGCGCTATACAAAACTCAAAGGGTATCTATCGCTTTGAAGTCACCAAAACTGCCAACCGCCTCGCACAAGAACACTGTTACCTGCTGGCCATCTGTGACTTGTACACCTCATGGAGTGCGAGGACGCTGCAGGCCTTTAGCAGCTGCCATCGTCATAGATGCGAATTGATTTGCATAGGTGAGTGACCACATTCACGACCTAGAAGGTTGCAAAGTGGTCGGCACTTCACCTGCAGCCTGCGTCGCATAGCCCAGCTCATGCCGTCGCCCAGTGTCTTCCAGTTCACCTATCTCATGTCCAGTGTCGTGCTTCACCTCAGGAGCCGCCTGTCCATGATACGCATCAACATACGTCCCTTGGAGCTCTGGCTTCTCTTGCGAAAGAAGTCGTCTGCTCGGATCTGATCCATCGAGTTCGGCCTTTGCGTAAGTTACAGCGCTGCCCTGGTTCTTGACATCCGACAATTCAGCAGCATGGCGATCGTCTCCATATCCTGCGCCTGGCAACATCGTTCCCGAGTCGTAATTCGTCTGCTGAAGCGCCTCTCGTCTTCTTTTCCTTCGTCTGAGCCAGAAGAGGATCCCAGCCACAAGTCCCAGCAGCACCACGACCGGTACGGCCACTCCGACTGCGATCTTTGTGGTATTGCCGCTCTCCGCACTTCCCCCCTCAAGCGGCGCGTCATGCACCAACAGCACCGCAGGCGTCGTATACGCCACGATCGTTGTCCCGGTCCTTGTCGTCGTCCCAGTAGTCGGGTCGGGAGTGCCATTTGTATGATTGAAACTCCGACTCTCTGACCTACAAGCCTGCAATCTCGTTGAAGTTTCCACGCGCGAGTAACATTGCACCAGACCTCCCATCGTCCAAGCATTTGGGCAACAAATGACTTGTGTACCCGGAACACCAACGAGCGCCAGAGGTTTCTGCCCATCATCCCATATCCCCATGCTTGTCGGCGCAGGACCCGTCAGCGTCGTCGCAGCTTGCCACCCTGCGGGGCAGGAATAGCCTGGAGAGTAGTAGAATTTCTGCTCGCCTGGGAGCCAGTTGTTGTTCCCGCCCGCAATAGCGGCGGGGTTTGGTCCTGTGTATGAAGGATAGCATTCTGAACGGGGAAGATCTGCCGTTCTAGTCCAGTCGCAGTGTTGACCCCATGCTCCACGGGCTTGAATGAAGAGGTTGGTGGAGACAGGTGTATTGCAACTTGCGGGTGGAGTGAAGACTGTGGTGAGAGGACCTAGATTGCTCCAGGTTGCGGTATACGAGACAGTGGATTGCGGGAGAGCGCGATAAGTGAACACTGCAGTGTACGCGCTTAGTGTACTTGAGGCCATTGTTATGGTGGCATGAGGGAGATGGGAATCGTTTCGCACTCGCCTACGCGCGTTCTGAGTGCGTGAGGTCGAGAGATATCGTTTGCGATCAAAGAAGACATCGCGTCGCGAACAGCCTGCCCAAGATAGATGGCGATGCAGCCGTCTGGGCTTGCAGCATGAGGGGCTGTGTGCGAGCCGTTGGCAGGACGGCGTGTTCGTCCAATAGTAGGACGCACTGGTGCGAGGCGGAGCTCCGAGGCGTTCTTGGAAAAAGTGAAATGTTGATCTGCCAACGTGGCTTGAGAAGGATCACAACTCGCGAATGCGAGGGATGAGTTCAGGATGTTATCGTGTGTTCGCGCACAGGCGTGGACGCTGCACGCGCACAATAACCGCGGATACCTCTGGATGCAACGACCTCTGAGTGCAAGCGCCTAATCAGATTGGCTCTCGATCCACGAAAAGCTTTGCTGATTGGCTTAACGACCTTCGGTTGCACTCAGAGGTAATTGCATTCAGAGGTATCCACGGTTATGTGCTTCCGCACTGCTTCACGGCAGTCCATTTGGCCACGGCTTATCCTTCGAACCAGCAGCCCAATTGTCGTGCAGACCATCCTCATATCGAATCTTGGTCTCGCTCAAATCAACACCATCTTGCGGCTGGTCAACCGTGGCCAGATTTACAGAGAAGAAATCATGGCGTTGGCCTTCCCATTCATAATAGCCTTCCTGCCAGACATGAGTGCCGCAGTCTCTGCAGAAGTATTTTGCGCCTGTCTTGACGTTGGGCGCATAGCTGCCCAGAGCGGCATCTTCTTTGGAGTCTGGACTGATCAGATGGAAATCCTTTGACAGGTTCTTGAGACCGTATCCGGTGAGTCCCAGTTTCCTGCAAGACGGCTGAGCATAGGTTTGTCCTTTACCAGTGGTCCTACTTACTGGCAAAACGTGCAATTGCAGCGATTCGCGCTCAGAGGAAGGGAAGGGGCATCGAAGGTGTATTTGATGAAGCCGCAGTGGCAGCTTCCTTTGATGCTCTTCTTTTCCGGAGGGGTTTCGTCGTCCTGCTTTTGCTGCTTTGAGGTCTGCTCAGTGTCTCCCTCAGCGGCGCGCTTCTTGCTATCGCCATCGCTTGCCATGACTACAAATGTGATTGCAGTGAAGTGGAAGTGGAAGTGGAATATGCTGTATACATAGCATGAGGACGATGCCGTGTGTACTTATGCTTCTCTTGCAGCGGTGAAACAGCTTGGTGAGCTTCAGCTTCTAGGCAGCTATGCCAATGGCTCGCTCTTCTCCGCGCCACATCTTTTCACTTTTGGTTCTGCCGCTGAGGAGTCGTGCTACATGCTAGATGCGAAAGCGAGGCTCACGTCTCGCTCCTTGCGATGGGGCATCTCAATCTGCCGAAACGCGTCCAGTCGTGCGCGTGGTGGTACGTCGTTGATAGTTCGAAGGATTCTGGTCGGCCAACGGCTACCGTCGTCGCTCTGCTGAAGCTGCGATCGCTTGGTCTTGCAATGTATTGCTGCAAAAGTGAAGTTACGCTGCGAGATGAGACTGCGGTGCTGAGGACATTGATGACCACGAAGACCAGGAGCACCTCAGCCTTGGCAGCTTGCTGCAGCTTCCACTTCACAACAGTTGCTTCCATCACTCTTTACCTGACATCCATCATGAACAATGCGACGGACTGCATGTAATCACATCACTGGCATCACAGGATCTCAAATAAGTCCTCCACGTGGAACTCAAGAACACGACCAAGTGACTTCTCATCAAATCAGGCTGCAGAACGACCACCACAATGTTCGCCTTGTCCGTCCCAGCAACCTGGATTGCTGAAACTTCCGGAAGAAAGACCAGCATTGTGTCTTCTTCTGCGGGCGATCCGCGCCGTGGAATGCGCACGCGAGGTCCTCTGCAAGCAGACAATTCATAAAGACCAATTGTACGGCACGCTCCACACATTCCTCGCTACCGACTGCAAGCGACTGGAACAGATCTGTGTACTTCCCTAAAGCATGGTCAAGTTTAGTCGTGTCAAGCGGATATTCGGGTGTAATCAACTGCACTCTTTGGCGGCTTGCCCGTCTAGCTCTAGACTCTTGACGCACTCACCATGAGCGACAATGAGGTCGGCAACCATATACCTTCGTAAGTGTAATTCGCTTGATGTCGAGATGGCGATTGAATGCTTTCCTTCAGCTGTGTCGTGTCCGACTTTTCCTGCTTCTATCAAGATCTCAATTGAGAGCTTCATATCCTGATTGAAACACTGTCATCAAGATGTCAGTAAATACTGGAAAGCAGTTGCATTGGACGCAGCGCATCGCGCTGGTCAGACACAACCTACATGCTGCAAGCCGAAGTGGCGACTTTGGCTTCTTCAAAGCACTCCAAGCTGCGGGCATGTTGGAAGGCACGAACCATTTCGCAAGTCTTGCTGCTACGCTCGGAGATGAGGCAGACACTGTCATGGCAGCGATGGACAATCTGAATGGCGGCATGGCATTCATCCACCAGGATGCGTTCCGGAATGTATACAACAACATCAAGGATAGCATGAGAGATGAAAGCACCAAGGCAGCAGACAAGTCGAAACTTTATGTCGACATCACTATGCAGAAGAACATGGCTGCCATGGCGATCGAGAAGCTGTGCAATTCTGCCATCGCACTCATTAACCAGCAGCCTGCGGCTCAAGCCCAAGATCAAGCCGCAAATGTTTTCGTTACTGGAGCCACTCTCATTGCGGATTGTATTGAAGTGGTCATCAAGCAATTGGACACCATTGACCAAAAGATGGACGACTTTATTCGTCTTGAGGAAAGCTGGAACATCGTCAAAGCCTCCGTTGTTTCTGCGAACGCTGGACTAAAGGGTGTCTACTACATGCTTGATGCACCAGAGCCGCAAGAAACCACACGATCGCCAAGTATAGCAAGCGCTGGCAGCTCCGTCTTCCGTCGACTTTCGACTGCTTTTCAAGGATCACATTCTCCAGCTCCGGGCACTCGTGCATCGAGTATCGCTAGCGCGGGTGCTGCACCCTCGTCAAGCTATCGCACACCGGCGTTGGCGTATGTGCGCAACAGTATCAGTGCCGGCTGTCCTACCAGTATGCCATCGAATGCGAATGCTGCAGCCTTCAACCTCAACTCCTTCAACAGTAATGGCACCTCCTTCAACAGCAACACTTTTGACAAGAACATCTTCAAAGCACACAAATTAAGCACAATTCCGCCGACACCACACTCTGAGGAACTTGATCCCTTCGACAATGACGACATGGAAGACGTGCCGCCTATACCTGAACTACCTGTCGCACTGCAGCCCAACTCAGGAAGCGTTGCCGTTTCGTGACTCGTTGATAAGGCCAGCGAAGAGCGGGAGAAGGCACGGGAAGACGAAACGATGGCAAAATTGGATGAGTACATAGAGATGAACGAACTGTACATACAGATCCTCTGTACATAACATAATCTAATTGCTTGTTCATACATAATCGAGCACAACAAATGCACAGGTGTCACTGCTCAAGTTCACTCGCACCTTCTTCTTACGTAATACATTTGTTAACCTTGAACTTCCGACTTTCGACTTTACCTCAACTTCCTCACTGGAACAACACAACACAAAGTCAATTCTTCTCAACACCACCGAAGCACAACAACAACGCAATGCCTCCACACATCTCCATCCGCGACTTCATTCGCTTCCCCGCAACTGCGGACCCCAAAGAACCCACTTCCACTCTTGTCCTCACTTCAAGCGGAAACCGTTTCGTCGACATTCGAATCTTAAAAGAAGGGCCCGAACCAATCCCTCAAGTCGCTCGAGATGCAGGTAACATGACGCTCTCACACCAGGATCTGACAAGTTTCGGCTTTCGCTAAACTTCACAAACAGCCCTCCTTCCCCTCTCCCATCTCGACTGGGCTTTCGCGGGTACATCATCCTCAAATAAGAATGCCAACGGGGAAGTCGAATCCGTTTGGACGCACTGGATTGATTCTCGAACTCTGAAGCCAGAGACGGTATCTGATTCCGGCGTCATGGATTCGCAAGCTGATGGGAGGACGTTGGAGAGAGGTGTTATGCCCGATCCCGAAACGGGGAAATTGGTGAGGTATGAGGAAATGTGGAGAGATGTTGAAGCTTCTTCTTGCGGAGAGAAAAGTGCTGGAGTGAAATGTGCGGTGCTGCAAATGGACTGTGAGACGGGTGGAGAGGAGAAAGATCGGGCTAGAGGGATGGTGATAAGGTTGGGGCAGTTTTGTCAGGGGGTTGTGAGGGTTGG
>JAASLG010001426.1:0-26630 GCA_013365235.1 Cercospora sesami
CATGCGCTTCTTGCATTCTCTTGATCTTACAAAATGGCCAATCGGTGCAACGCATTGAGGGCTTCGACGGGAAGAAGCAGTGGACACAGAAGAACTTCTTTCTCCAAAGTCAATTCGATCTTGTACGGCTGGAATTCATTTTCAGCAATCCCTGGAACGGCAGTGCAACAGCGTTCATCGATAACATCCAGATTGAAGTATTCAGTGATCAGGACTGGGAAAGATGCACTATCGGTGCTCCTGCGGACTTGATCCGTAATGGAGGCTTTGACGATGCATCCGACAGCACACCCTGGAGCTACGCTGCTGGGGCGTACCGCTCAATATATGTTCCCAAAGAGAATGGAACTGGAAGTGCAGTCTTTGAAATGCCCTTTACACCAAAGCTGTCGGAACCTGTTGGGCCTATCTCACAAAGACTGACAGGACTTGAACCATTTTATCCACTGACGCTTCAATTCTGGTGGTATATGCCTCAAGGCAGATTTAACGGAGAATTGCATTGCCGGCTCCGACCGCAATTCGCTGGAAAGGACCTGGTCCCCCATTCTCAATCTGAAATTCGAGCAGACATGTTGATACCCCGGTATGATGTTAGGGCTACCAATGGGAACTCGGGTTATGCTGTTGGCACTCAACAATTTGTCCTCAGCCAGCTGTCCTTCATCCCGGAGGAGACTGAGGGTGTTTTGAGTTTCACGGGGGGATGTGACGCGGAATATGCTGAGCGGCCGTTTTTGACACTTGACAGCGTGAGCGTGCTGAAGCCGCAAGTCAAGTGTTAGTGGGTTGTCGGAGAGTGGCAGCTAGACGATACGCCATCGGTAGCGCTGGCCTGATGTCTGATGATTTTGAATGTGAATGATCGCTATACTGTACTGTTAACATCGAGATTCCACTGTGCGTCATGCAGCGGTATGTTCATTGAGACCCCGACAGGCTAAATGCTTTTCATTCTGTGTTTGCGCCTCGAACTATGCAATAGCGAGGACCTGAACCCCAGACCTACTTGCAAGCCCTTGGCCCTTTCTGGGCAATGCAGTGTGCGATCCTCCATGCAGTGCGCAGTCATCGCGGAGCTAGCTCCTCCAATCCTTTTACGAACACGATCAGCCGCACATATGATCAGAAAACCGGGCACTGTCTACGTACTACTTTCACAGAAGCACAGCTCTCAATTGAAGTTCTGCACACAATTAATTCTCCTCACAATGACAAACGAAAAAGTCCTCGCCATGCGCGAAGCAGTCCTCCGCGCACAACAAGAACAAATTGCAACTTTACCCACATACGATACTGAATTAGAAGAATTCGATACTACAGTACCCTTGAATCCAGATGGAGATGGAGGAGATGTACTTCCTCTGAAAGTCATACGGCGAAAAGATAATAATAATGGCGATGACAAAGAGAAGAGTGACATGGCAGCTCGTCCCCTTATTCTCTTATTCCACGGCGCCTGCTACCTAGCCGGAACACCCAATATGGCTCTCCGTCCCGGACGAGAATTCGCGTTGGAATTCAACGCAGTCGTGTTATTAGCTACTGTGCGCAAAGCGCCAGAATTCCTTTTTCCGACACCGTTTCAAGATGGCGCGCATGTGGCGCAATGGGCTGTGGAGAAGAGTTGTTCTTTTGGAGCTGATGTAGAGCGTGGTGGGTGTGTGATTGGAGGATTTTCGGCAGGGGCGCAGATTTCGGCTGTGATTGCTGGGAAGAGGAGGGAATTGGGGTTGGAGCATGTTATTACGGGGTGCTTTTTGGGAATTCCTTTGATTTTGCATGAGGAGATTGTTCCGGAGGGGTTGAAGGGGGTTTGGGAAGAGGGAGAGTTGAAGGGGGAGGAGGGGAAGCAGATGAAGGTTGTTTTGGATGATTTGTTGGCGCATTTGGAGGCTGATGTGAAATCGGAGTGGTATTCGCCTTTTAATTGTGAAGCTGGGTTGGCAGGGTTTCCGGCTGTGTATATGCAGGCTGGGGGGAAGGATATTTTGTGTCGGGATGCGGTGGTGTTTGAGGCGGCGTTGAAGGAGGTGGATGTGCCGGTGAAATTGGATGTATATCCTCAGATGGGGCATGTTGGGTATACGATATGGGCTCAGGGAGATGGGGAGCATAATCCACCGGGACTGAAAGAGGGGACGATAGAAGGTATGAGTTGGCTGCTGAAGAGAGGGAAAGGTGCATAGGAGGGACTTGACGTATGGATTCAGAGGGCTTTCTCGGATGGTGCATGCCAATCTGGTGATGTACCTATCGATGGAAGCGCAGTACGTACTGTCGGCCCTCAGCCGTGTCTTCTTGACCGCATGAACGCGTCGTTTCGCTTCGCTTTATCCACGCTCAGCCCATGTTGTCGTTACCGGAGATCTGGTACGGCAAGAGCGGCCGAATATAAGCGATTGTGCATATATTGCCCAACCTCCCTTCTCCTTCTCTTCATCACCCTCTGCCATCTCTTTTCCCACAGCAACGCGCTCCGGTCATGCAACTGCGCGTTTCTCCCACCGAGGCGTTGGTCGTGTCGACTCCGTACGCTGAGGACTGAAATCGCGACAGACGCATCTTGGGAGTGGCGCGCTGAGAACGCATGTCTTCGGAGCCAGACGACGTGCGAAGGTCGCAATCAGCGGAGGTCGAGAGAAGACAATGCACCCGTTTCTCGGAGCAGAATTCGGCCTGAACTTGAGACATGAAGTGGTCATGCTGGTCGACGCGTACCAAACTTCGATCCCAGCAACCGGAAGGCCTGGACTACCGACCCATGTCGGACATCCCACTTCAGCTTCCCACGAGGCTGTTGCAGTCTTCTTGTCGCATCACCGAGGACACGATGTTGCTCGTTACACCAGCAGCAAACAAAGGAGCGTAGCATACGTTTGTCAGTCTCATCGGCACCGTGGCGGGACCGAGCAGGAGCTGCAGTCGCTGGCCTGAAGAGAGAAAGAAGCACGAAACAGCAGCAGCACAGCTCGTCAAGCTTTGCTCGTGGCACAGGATCGCCAGACACCAGAGAGAAGCCACTGCCCCTCAATGTCTTGCTATTGGCCAGCACGGACGACGAACTTCGACGCCGACGCCACGAGGCGGCCATCTGTTCCACCTGGGGTCTTCTTTCTTGAACGCGACTTCGCTTTCTGGTAAGTGGGAGCTGTGTTCCTTCTTTACACTCGGCTTGCATCTCTCCTTTGCGTCGTGTTCTGGTATTCTACTTTGGTCTCTCGTCTCGGTACACTACTCTTCAACTGCACAGCTCACATCAGAGCTGGATTGAGCAACAGACGCCCAGCATGAGTGCTGCTGGCAGCAACCTCGTGCAAAGGGCACTAGAATGGCGGCCTTTCTCTTCTGACATCCGGGTCTCCGCTCTCGCACAAGACTGCATCAGCTCCATACGCTGTGTCTCCGGCCTTTTCATTCTCGGACTCATCTTCACAATCTTCACTGGCTACGTTGTCTACCAGCTACACTTCCATCCGCTTGCCAAATATCCAGGACCTTTCCTTGGAAGACTTACACAAGCCTACGATGTCTATCACGCTTACATCGGCGATAAGCACATCTTGTTCTACCACCTGCACGCTAAATATGGTCCTGTTGTTCGCTTTGCGCCCAACTCCCTCAGTATCAATGACCCGGCTGCACTGAAAGCTATCTACTCGCACGGGGCGAATGTGCAGAAAGCTGAATTCTACAAATGTTTCCGTGCTGCGCCGCAAGCTATCAGTACACTTCTAGCCACCGAGAAGGCGCACCATGCGAGGAAGCGCAGAGTTATGGGTCAGGCTTTTTCAGATGGCGCTATGAAAGGAATGGAGCAGTACGTCTTGGGGCATGTGGAGGATCTGTTAAATCGTGTTGGAGAGGTGGTTGAGAAGGAAAGTGCTGGAGAGGGCGAAAAGAATGGCAAACGCGACTGGAGCAAGCCACTCGATATGGCAGCCTGGTGCAATTGGCTCGTGTTCGACATCATGGGCGATCTGGTTTTCGGGAAGTCCTTCGGAACCCTGGGAGAGCGAGTGGAAAATCGCAAAGGGATCTTCTTACTTGGCCGGGCCGCTCGTCGTAACTACGTCGTGGCTGCTATGCCTGCTCTGCTCTACACAGGTCTGGAAAAGGTCTTGCCAATCCTCCGGGGCTTATATCTGGATCGCTGTCAATACCTCGCCTTTGGCAAGAAACAAGTCATGGACGTCATGGAACGACAGAAACGCGGCGAAGGCAAAGGCCGCAAGGACATATTTTCCTTTTTACTTACTGCGAAAGACCCAGAGACGGGCGAAGGAATGCCCATGCCGGAACTGTGGATGGAAGGGAACACTTTGATCGTCGCTGGGAGTGACACCACTTCGACCACTTTGGCCGCGACATTGTACTATCTGTTGCACAATACTCATGCACTGCGGAAACTGGAAGCAGAGATCCTGGCCACTTTCAATGACAGGGAAGAAATTCGAATGGGGGCAAAGATGCAGGGTTGTGCATATCTGAGAGCGGTCATCGATGAAACGATGAGAATGACTCCTGCGGTCGGAGGCGCACTTCCACGAGAAGTCTTAGCTGGCGGCTTGAAAATCGATTCGATGGGTCTGGAATTCCCGGCCGGCATCGATGTCGCTGTGCCCATCTACGCAATCCACCACCACGCAGACTTCGTCGTGCGACCTTTCGTCTTCGATCCGGAACGATGGCTCCCTGCAACGAAAGGAGCTGAACCACACCCGCAAAACCGCGACGCTCTCAACTCGGTCTTCAACCCTTTTTCTATTGGTCACCGAGCTTGTCTGGGGAAGCCGCTGGTTTACATGGAATTGTGTATTGCGGTTGCGAGATTGGTGTTTGAGTTCGAGATGAGGCTGTCGCCGGAGCAGCATGTTTCGGGGTTCATTGAGAGGGAGATCAAGTCAGGGAAGAGGCAGAGATTTGAGTATCAGTTGCAGGATTGGTTTATGAGTCGGAATGAGGGGCCTTGGGTGGAGTTTAGGAGGAGGGAGAGGAATTGATGATGGGGTTGGACTTCAGCTATACAGCTTGTATTTGGTATGTTATTGAGCCTATTCAAAGTTTTGCTGTGGCGCTCCAGTTTCTTATATGGTAGAAGGTTGGCTGACAGAGGCTGAAGATCTAGTAAATCCACACCTGCTGTCAAATGGCGTACATATAACATTTGCCATTCATCTTGCTCCAACGATCGGTCATGGTTCGGTGGTACAATCAGTAATTCGCAGCCCCAAAGTTGCGCCTGGAAATTCCGACTAGGAGATACGCGTTCAAGTCACTGCCTGCTTGAATGTGATGGTCTCTCCCTGGACACCATTCCGGATCACGATCGATTGTTTTGCTTTTCGGCTTCCATCTTCTGCTCCCAATCGGCGTTTCGAAATGACGCCTTTTTGGCTCTCTAAACTCCTTCTTCCTGTAAGTTCTACCACACTCTCATACCCGCATACACGGACTCACGGCCTTCATATTTTCCTTTGATCTCCACCTTCTCAACGATCGTTCATGGTTTAGTGGTATGTACCGCAAGTCGTCAGGGGTTTTCTGACGCTGGTGCAAGCGCCGAGTGTCCGTTCACATACTGAGTCTAGAGCAGGCTCTGGAGGAAGGGCCAAGTTTGCGTACCGTGAGCCATGAGCGATTGTTTTGCTTCCAATTCAGTTCTTTTGATTGTGCAGCAGGAGTTTTATGAGGTCTGATGTGTTGATGGTGATTGCAAGAGGGGTTTGGCGGTAATACGGATGTAAAGAAGAGTCTTGATAGCGCTGGCTCTCTACAATAGGCAGTTTGCAGCGAAAGTCAATTGAACGCTGGTACGAACTTGAACCAGAGCTTAGACAAACTCTAGGGCTCGTTGATGGACGGCTGCTCCAAAGGCAGTCGCTGCAGCTGAGATCTGCTTGCTCTATACCACATTTGCCGGATTTCGCTCCAACCTTTCATAGCAACACCAGGAAACCCCATGCATACGAGGCGGCAAACCCTATCCGGTAGCATTTTTCAGCCTGAGGATGTGCAAGACATTGTTGCAGCCCTCTCGCAGCTAATGCGTCTAAGGATTCATTGCGAGATAGCAGAATGACGCGGCCCTAAGGACAAGGTTTGACCGTGTGCTCCTGCAAAGGCGCAGCAGCCATCCGCAATCAAGCAATTCCGGCCGATTTAAGCTTGATTGATATGAGCTTGTCTAATGCCTCGCATCCTGGATGAGCGCAGCTGTCGGCTGATATGAAGTGACTGGCTGTGAGAGGATGGATCACTGGAGGATGGCTGTTGGCTAGAATTCCTTCACCAACACGGGTGCTCAAAATTCATCTGCAACGAATACTGCATCAGGCGCTTGCGGCATTTTCATAACAGTGGACGCATTTGCGTATAAATGCGCATTGTCGCAGCAAGTGCCACGATGCCGACACCGCGATCGAGACCGGCGTAATGCACTCCTCAATTCTGTCGCTTGCGACGTTCCTCATCGTTGCCGTATCAGCTCAGCAGCCAATAGTCAACAATTTGTTCAATCGGAACGTAACATATCGCGGAACGACTCAAGCAGGCGTGGAAGGCTTTGTTGGCATTAGCTATGCAGAGTCCACAGCAGGCAAGAACCGCTTCAAAGCTCCCATACCCTTCACTCCCGCTCCAAATTCGATATTCCATGCGACAGATCCTGGCAAGGCTTGTCCGCAGGACTATTCTGAAGGTCTTGACATCTCAGAAGACTGCCTCAAGCTCAACATCTGGCGACCGCCAAGCACAAGCCCTGATGCGAAACTCCCAGTCCTCGTCTGGATCTACGGGGGTAGCTTCATAGATGGCTGGAAAGATGATCCAGAAACCTTTCCGGGCGGCCTGATCAACCAAAGCATTGCCAATGGCTATCCTGTCATCCATGCCTCCATGAACTATCGCCTTGGGATCTTCGGTTTCGCGCAATCCGAATACCTCGAAAATACAAAGAACGAGAACAACGGTCTTCGGGATCAGCGCCTTGCACTTGAATGGCTCCGAGACAACATCGGAGCCTTTGGAGGCGATCCAGAGAAGATCACAATTCATGGGCAATCTTCTGGCGGCCTTTCGGTGGGAATGCAGAGTATGGCATTTGGTGCTTCTAGACCTATGCCATTCCGGGCGGGAATTGCGGAGAGTCAGGCCGTGCAGCCTGGAATTACTGGAAACTTTACGAGGGACGCTCAGAAGGCGATTCTTGCTGATGCTGGATGTGACGAGTATGACTATGATTCCGAGGAAGCGGTTGAGTGCTTGCGAAAGCTTTCGATGAAGGAATTATTTCTTTCGCAGAATCGAACAGCATGTGAGAATTGTGTCAATCAGAATGAGGGCGATCAGTGGTTGCCTGTTGTTGATGGGGACTTCTTGCCTGCTGCGCCGTCGGAACTGATAGCCCAAGGACGAGTCGCTGATATCTCCTTGGTTGTTGGCTGGACTCAAGATGATGGAACCCAGTACGCTGCTGAATCTCTGGATAGAAACGCGACTGCGAGATCTTTCATCAACGCATACTTGCCAGGGCTGAACAGTTCCAATGTTGACTATGCGCTTTCTCTGTACCCTCTGTCGGACTTCCGCGACAGCTACGTCCCGGATGGGAATGTCGCCATCGCGGCCGAGGTCTATCGCGCCGCGCAGATCTATCGTGATGTGCTGTTTACCTGCTCAGCAGTCAACTTCGCAGAAGCAGTGTCCAAAATCAATTCCGGCAAAGGCGTGTACCTTTACGACATGAATCAGACCATCCTGACGGAGTCCTTCGAGTCCCAAGGAGAATATGGCTATGCTGTCGTCCACACGAGTGAGATCCCGTACGTTTTCGACCAGCTCGATTATTACTACACGGACCAGACAGATGTCTCGCCTGTCAAATTTACGACATCGGACCGGCAGCTCGCCGATCATGTTTCGCGATCTTGGTCTACTTTCGCAGCTCTCGGAGTGCCTTCGTTGGAAGGACACGAAACGCTGCCTGACTGGCGACTGGCGCAATTTCAGGACGACAATCTGGGAACTTATGTTATTGGTGGCCCCAAACCAGGTTTTGCGGGTAGTAGAAGTCAAGCGGCTGCGAGAAAAGCTTTGATAAAGGATAAGTTGGTGCAGAGGTGTCGATTCTGGAATGACGGAAATGTGCCCAATCAGTTGCAGTATTGACTTGCGAAGAAGCGGTAGGATCTTGAACCCGTGGAGTAGCATTTTTTGTATTTCGGCGTAGTTGCTGAATCGTGGTCGCTGGTATGCCTATGCCGGTGAATATATGTTTGCGCAGTCCATTGGCCAGGGCGGACTTAGCTTAGCGAAGCATCGTTAGCATAAATGTTGATCAACGGTAGATCCGATGCTGCTTTTCCACATTATACCTGTCAGATTGTTGTAAATCCGCATACATTTGCGAATGCCGGGTCCATCTGGACCTCGCCAACTCTGGTACTCGGATTCCCGTGCTTGGGCGACTGAAGGGGGCCGAAATTGAACATATGAGCTTCATTTCTCGATGCCTCTTGCAGGCATATATACAGTGTCTCCTCTTGCTCGTACTGTGACACGATGCTGCGCCTTTCCGCAGCTCGATCCTCGCTCCGCCCTCCGAACCACTACCGCTTCTCGTAGCCCGGTGTGCCCTTCTCTCTTTGCTCGGCTTCATACTCTCTGATCTGCTTTGTCCAGAATCGCGATGGGAAGAATCGATCGGGCTGCGACTTGCGTGTTAGTTCACGCTTTCCCTTCGGTTCCCACTTCTCCCGCTGCACCCACCTGTGGCATCTCATTCCTGAACTCCCGGTTCGCGCTCAAGTTCCATGTCATGGCGACGATTCCCACAATAACGCCACCCATGATGGCTGTGTTGGTCTTCCAATTCGAGGGTTGCGAGTACCAACCACCGGCGGGCGACCAGACGTGCTTCGGGTAGCTGTTTACATCGCATCTGTCAGCCATTGAGGGGTCCAGAACAGCTCATCAGTGTCAGCACATACGGAACTTTGGCCCCGCCGCCTCGCAGGATCTGTGTGACTCTCATAGTGGTGTCGTGGGATGTGGTGTGGATGAGGTGAGGTGGGTTGGTGAGGTGCGGCAAGGCGGAGGTGAGTTCCCAGTCCGTCGCGAGATTCTGCCAAGACTTCTGGAGAAGCGCATCGTCTGAGCTGTCGCGAGAAAAGTTGACGACAACGACATCACGCGACAACACAACCTTCCATTCTCTCTGCTGGACCTTATCGTCGCTGATAGAAGATTTGGCGCAGAGGAGGATTGATGAAGTCGCTACGCCTGGAACGATGGGCAACCCAATTGCAACACGCCCCTAGAAACCCGCGATTACGATGCATACAAACCTGTTCCTATTCATCAGCATCAGGAGTACGGGTACCCAGGAGGGAGTTGCAAGCGCGGTATCAGAATCTACAGACGCAATGGCAGAACCATCGGCGAGGCGTGACATCGAGGCGAAAAGCGAGCACATCGGCAGCAGCAGAGCAGGTGCAACAAGAGGAGGCGTTATATGAGCCATTCCGGGCTGACGGGCAGGCTGGAGCAGTGGGTGCTGGAGTTGGCAGCGAGTATGAGAGTAGGGTGGAGCTGAATTTCCCATCACATCGCAAAGCCACCAAGAGTGCGAAGCTGGCGGCATTGCATGCTCGACTATCACTTCCTGCAAAATTTCCACTTCAGACACTCGCGAGATGTCTCATCGATCCGAGCGTAGACCCGAGATCCGGATACAACAATGCTCCATTGGCGATACTTGGGCAAGAGTTGTTGGGATACCATACGACTGAGTGGCTGGTCTGCAAATACCCGCGACTGCCCATGTCCATCATCATGGCTGCGGCTTACGGATATGTGGGGAACGCGACATTGAACAGCATCCGATTGGAATGGGGTGTGGAAGCTGTGGCGGCGCCGGGTCCCGAAGTCGATGCGGGATTGCTGCAGTTGAAGAGAATGACTCCTGGCAACGCTATGGCTGAGGATGGCATGAGGAGAGTGAAAGATGTCGAGCAAGACGAGTCTGACAAACGATACCCGCACAAGTCACTCAGTGGCCGGATTGTTTACAACGACATGTTCGGCGGCACGAACGAGTTTCCCGCCTTCGATACGAAGCCCTACCCTGGGGCTCCCTCTTCCACATCAGCAGCGTCGGAAGCCGCGACCTCTGAGCCCGACGCAGAAGGCGGAGAAGAGGCTTCTTTCGAATCTGTGCCTGTTGAGGAGCCCACAAATGAGAACATGGACACCCAACCTGTCACCCTTGAAGACGCCAGTGCTGGCTTCGTCCGCGCATTAGCCGGAGCGCTATATCTCCACGCTGGAAGCTCTGCCGTCAAGGATTTTCACAACGCTCACATTCTGTCTCGCCATTTGCCACTGCACAACATGTTCAAATTCACACATCCCACGCGAGACCTGTCTAAGCTCTGCAACCTCCAAGGCTGGGAACCGCCTGTCGCAAGAATGATCTCCGAGACTGGCCGACTTTCGCGAACGCCTGTCTTCGTGGTGGGTGTGTTCAGCGGGGACGATAAGCTTGGTGAGGGCGTTGGCGCTAGTTTGAACGAGGGACGAATCAGAGCTGCGGCGAACGCTTTGCGCAGCTGGTATCTGTACAGCCCCATGGAAAGCCAGATCTGTTTGCCGAGTGAGGTGGAAGGCAGTCAGGCCGGCAAGAAGAAGAAGTGGATTCCTCAGTACGTGGATCCTGGGGAGATTGTGGCGTAGTCCTTACAGGTTCGCGAGTGAGGAGAACGAAGGCTTCGACGCGTGTATGTGTATTTGAGGCATGGCATGGCATTGGGAAGAGAGAGAGGAAACCTACTGGTCTCTGTTGCTACTACTAGACTCTGTATGTGAACGGAAAAGAGGGACGAGTTTTTGTACAAACAGTATATACCTACTTCGTTGCTCCGATAAGTGAGCGATGCCAAATACCTCTCCTAACCTTTCGAATGCTCAGTTCCCTAATTCAGAGCCTCGAGAAAGAAGTTTTCAAATCTCTCGAGTCTCTTGATCAGTACATAGCACAGCTGGCAAGTAAAGTGAACAGCACAACTGAACACGAAAAAGTGACACCAGCAAAGCAAAAAACATTCCAACTAAGCCTCGTGGCGAACTGTGACGACGAGGAGCTTAAAGTGGGTTTCCTCGAAGTTCACTTTGAAGCTATTCGTTGGGCACAGTTGCTGGTTTCCCGGCGCCTTACCGATCGGGAATCGAGGTTGGCGACTTATGGATTTTACCACTAGGCTAAGCTGGAACGTTGAGGGTGATGGGTTGGGAGGGTAATATGATGCTTGGTTGGTTGAGGTGGGTGAGTGAATGAAACTGGGGTCGGGGAGGCAAGCAGAGAGGATGACTCGTGGTGGAGAGGGAGAGGAGGTGGGGTGTTTGTTGTTTGATTTGTTGGACTGGGTTCACTTCGTGACTGAGATGCGGGTTGTTGGGATGGGAGTAAGATGTGCTGCGATGCAAGTGATGAGGCTTCGTCATTGATTTGAGGAGTGTTGAAATCGGAGTTGGAGGTAAAGGTGGATCATTATTAGTAGACGTATCTGACAGCTACCTCATTCGCTCCTGACTGAGGCTATATGCTTTTCCAAAAGACGACAAGATGTTTGTCTCTCATTCTGCAAGGCAGGAGATGAGGGACAGCCACGGCATGAAGGAGGCTTTGGCCTCTCTTGAACATCGAAAGTATATCGACATCTCTTTTGCAAGTGATACTGCCCTCACCTTGACACGTCAGACTGCAGTGAGAGATTGGTGGCATGCTGTGAGGAAGTCTCCGCTTTAGTTGACAGCCCGCTCGCGTCGCGTCATCACTTTTCATCCAGAAAGACCTGCGATACTGAGCCTTGGACTACATCCTCCCCCGGACTCAATGTGCCTGCATCGCGGGAGTCGGAAAGGAACAATGGGCCGCAGGCGTCTACAACTCGACTCTCTTCAGAATCTTCGCCAGTGCTCAAACAGTCTGTGCGGATGCCAGCGCACCACTGCAGTGTATTAGCGACTTCCTGAAATCAAGTTGTAAATCACTTAACTTACCTGAAAAGGCGTGAAGACCAAAGTAAAAGTCCCAGGTGCACCGAGAAACTGATGATAGAATGAGACTCCACTCGCAGCGGGAAATTTGCGTCCAGTGAACTGCTCCAGCTGGTCGAAGAGGGCATCGTATTGTGGTTCTGCTGCTGTTGTCCCGTTTACAGTACGGTTATTGCTGAATGGTTCGACGTTGACTGCTTTTCCCAATAGACAATACTTTCCTGGATCTGCTCCGCAAAAATTTCTTCCTGCAAACTCTATCGACTTCCCTGTGGATGTGTACTCCCTGAGAACTTCCACTGAGCAGGACGGAGAAGAAGATGCTTGTCTTGCTACGAAGTGGGCGGCCGGAGAAGGCAGGTCGGCGCCGTGAGCTGATAGAATGAGGCTCAACAGGAGCGTCCAGAAGAGAGCTCGAAGTCCAACTAGACTGTTCCTGGCCCGAGCACTTCCCGATGTTGAAGGAAGCTTTTGCGTCGTGCTGCCCTTGGTTTCATCCTGACAGAAGATTCCAAGTCCAAGGACATTGTCTTCGCCTGATGCTGTGGTGATACACGTTGCGAACTGGTCTAAATATGTGATGGAATCGCAGTACCGTATGCATTCGAAAGACCGCACAAGGCTTCCTGGGCAGCAAGTCCGGACAGCAGGTTCGTAGATAGGATTTCGTAGGCCGCAGATACGTCCGAGGCTACTGCCGGGAACGAGTGCAGGACCAGAAGCTCCGTCGCACCGGGTGCTCTCCGCCATGATGGTAGTCTAGAGCAGCGTTGACAAGTATAGTTTGTCGTTTCGTAGGTCCCGTTGCTTGTAGAGAACTAAAACAGAATTCTTTGCTATATGGTTCGAACGCCCTAGCCGCGCCACATGGTAGAACGTTTGGCAGTGATGTGCGAGAAAATGATCACCACGACACCAGACAGATCGTCAGTCCCTTGCCCGAACTGGCACACATACCATAATCGGAAATACCCTATTCTCGTTGCAGCGCGTCTGGAACAATTTAGCTGTAAAGAACGCGGTTTGCTCAAATATCTTGGCAGATTTCTATTGTGACCTTGCTAGATGAAATGATTCTTGTTCGCAAGTCGTGTAGAGATCCTGGTCTGCGAGGACACGCGAAACGAGTGTCGGCGCATCGCGGCGTAACTCACGGCATCAAGGGATGCGAGAGCAGTAAGTTCTCACAGAGAAGATATCATACAATGCAGTAAGCATTGATGTATCAAATGTCGATGGAGGTCGAAGTGTAGGAATGGAAATGGTAAGGGCGACGACAAAGGTGTCATTGCCGAAAGTCGTTGCGCACAGTGGCTAAGCGTCCCAGGTCTATTTTCGATTTTGGCCACGGAAGTGGAAGTGGATGTTGTCTTCGAGAGTGGGCTCTTCCATAAGAAGCTGCACATATTGCAGGGTATATCGACTCCGTTGCCTCGGCATCAGCTTAGCAATAATGCGGGCAGGCGCAAAATTGCAAGAAATTTGACTTGTGGTCAGTCACTTTAACGATAACGAGCTACATTGATACGGCAGGGGTGAGGTAGGAGACTTCCTCATCTGGACAGACGCCAGGAACACGGCAGATTGCGGAAACCCGAAAACGACCCTCGGACATGCCTCCAGCTTCACTTTCATATGCTCTCGTCTATCTTGTTGCCCATGCCGGCCAGCGAGATGTGGGCTCTACAAAACCCTCAATGGCGGGCTCGTTCTCGTACGATACTCCATGACGTACCAGTGCTGAAGTGCTGCCTAAGAATTAGTTCTACATGTAGGTGAACTTCGCCATTTTGAACTGATGCGTTCCAGTCTCCATTGCCCACGATGATCAACTCGACGCCGGCCGAATATGTCTTCATACGCATCTGTATCTGGCTACTCGGCGCCATCGTGCCCGTCAGCACCCTGGGCACAGTCTACTCTGCCTTTGCTTACAGCCTACCGTCACTGCCCACGATTCCACTTCCATTCGAACTCTACTTTGCGATTGAGACAATCTTCTGGCTAGGCTTTCAGCTACCTCTATACCACAGCATCCAGAAAGAAGCACGACATCCGCCGCTGTTGTCCGAGAAAGAGCGCCGCACGCTGTTTGCACGAGTGACAAGAGACGTGGAAGCGGCCGATCTCGAGCATCATATTCGCTGGTGGTTCAGAGGAGCACCTCTTCCAGCAATAGGTCGCGATGGGATCAAGCATTGGCTAGCATGGGCATTTTTCGAAGGTCGCATAGACGAAGCCGGTGCTGCAGATGAGCTGGAAGAGTACACGCGACAATTTGAATCGCTGCTTGGGCAGGACTTTGCCAAAGGCCATGGCACAGCCAGACCCATTCGGCTGACTCTGGACAGAGTGGAGCTGCACGGTTACAGGAGCTTGACCTGGTATTTCATGGTTGCCTTTGTGGACTTCTTGACATACCTTCGCCTCTGCTGGTACGGATTCCAGCACTGTCGAGTATCTGTGAAGCGACTTTGTGGCCTGTTCCCTTTCCGGCCCGTCGCTCTTACTGCGAGGAAAAGATCGCCAGTTGAGCATCTTTCCTACTGGTATCGCCCTCACACAGCCAAAGATCGTCTGCCGGTGGTGTTCATACATGGAATTGGCATTGGACTTTATCCATACGTCGATTTTCTGCACGAGCTCAAAGACGAAGTGAATGTCGGGCAGGATCGAGGGCAGGTCGGTGTGATTGCGTTGGAGATCATGCCAGTGGCTTTCCGTGTCACGCATTCAGCCCTCAGCAAGGATGACATATGCAAGGAGATCAACACGATCCTAGAACATCATGGGTGGGACGAGTGTGTCTTGATTGGGCATTCCTACGGCACAGTCATCGCGACGCACGTCTTGCACAATGAGGTTTTGCGGCCCAAGATATCTTCAACGTTACTCATCGATCCTGTGTGTTTCCTTTTGCACACTCCAGATGTCGCATACAACTTTACTGTTCGGAAACCCACTTTTGCCAACGAGTGGCAGCTCTGGTACTTTGCGTCGCAAGATCCTGGCGTTGCTCATACCCTTGGTCGACGTTTCTTTTGGTCGGAGAATGTGCTGTGGCTGGACGATTTGCTGCCCCTAATGGAGAGTACCGGGCTTAAAATGACTGTCAGCTTGGCAGAGCGCGATCTGATTGTGAATACAGAGGCCGTGGGCAAGTATATCTCTGGCGCCAGACGTGCGAACTACGGGACCTTCGACGGAGACTGGAAACACACTGCATGGAAAGGCAAAGGGTTCGAAGTGGTATGGAACGAAGACCGCGACCATGCTCAGGTTTTTGACTCTAAACAGAGTCGCATGCGGCTCGTGGGAGTTGTGAAAGATTACTGCAAGTGTGTGGCATGATCTGAATCTCAGCAGCTGGCTATTCCTGCAGTACGATCGATCCTGAAGTAGACTTCAGCCTCGCGCCGCATTCAAATGCGTGGACATCCTGCCGCTACAGCATTTTGAGCTGTTTGGCTGAAGTTGTTGTTGTTCCGCGGCGCAGGGAACTTGCCGCACCTTCGAGGTCAAAGAGCTGCGCCAATACCCAATACAAGCCTACTCTCCTCATGCCAAATGCTCGGCGTGCTTCTTCACAGCTAACTCTAATGCGGGGAAATCTGAGTATGCTCGATGCACAAGACACATGCAGCACGGCATGAGCTTCTCGTCCAACGCTTCGCATCCAAACACCCAATGGCCTTGCCGTTCCCGTCCGAGGCAAGATGAAATGCCTAGATCTGGCTTGCGAAGCGCCGCGCACCGCTGTCATGGTTAAGCAAAGGCTCCCGCGGAGCACTACATATATTGCAATACATTGCCAGCACCAGGCGGCCAAAGATCCGCAACTGTAACGACAGACACAACAACATTGGAACGAAACCACATTCGCTGAGTCAATTCAAACTTGCACAACATGAAGTTCTTCACTGCCCTCTTTGTCACTGGTGCGCTCGCTTCGACTGTTCGCCGTCAAGAGAGTCTGGTCAGTGCCATCCAGGCCATTCAGGCTGCAAGTAAGTGCATGAGCGGCGACTGCTGCTGTAAGATACTAATATTTCCTTCCCAGCTGAGTCCAGCGGCGAGGCCATCGCGGCGTACAATGGCGAAGACTCCGAATTCGACGCTGTCCAGACTGCCAGTGAAGCCGTTCGCTCCGCAATCGATTCTGCTACCGAGACTGCCAACGGCCTCTCAGAGATCACTCAAGACCAGGCGTTGGGCTTGACCGGTCCTCTTGGAGAGCTCCAGACCGCTGCTGAGGCCACAATTGGCTCTCTCATCGAAAAGCAGCCTGTCTTCGCCGAGAACGACGATGACGATGACGTCCTCGCTGGCCTCCAATTGCAACAAGCGTCTCAGCAAGCTCTGACTGATGCTGTCGTCTCCAAGCTCCCTGAAGCTCTTCAACAAATTGGTGCTGAGACTTCACAGCCTGCTGCCGATCTTATCCAATCTGCTCTCGACGCTTTCGCTGATGCTGAGGATGATGATGAGGGAGGTGCTATCCCAACTGAATCTGCTGCTACTCCTACCGAATCTACAGCTGAGACGTCTGCGGCGATGCCAACTGAGACCGATGACGACAACGACGACGATTCGCAGATGACTCCTACAGGTACCTCTCCTCCTGTGGAGACTTACACTGGTGCTGCTTCTGCTCCGGTCGTTGGACTTGGTGCTATTGCTGCTGCTGCGCTCGTTGCTGTCATGTAGAAGGTCACCTAAAGAGTACGGGTCGTGGCAACGAAGGAGGATGTGAGGGAGATGATAATGAGCGATGTATGGCGACGGATACGAGACAAATGAAGGAATATTGGAACGATGGGATACCACCAGTGTGGGTTAGAATTCGTAAGCCAAGAATAAATCACTTCTGCGGCTCATTTAGTGCTTTTCTTGACATGGTATCTTGAATTTTCACTGCAACTTCGACGAGGAATTCACCTCCACCGATTTTTGTAGAAATATCTCGCTTCTCCACAGGACATATTGAAAGTCATCAACGACGTTGTCTCATGAGTCAGTGCAGGATGTCAAAGTGTGTGGGGCAAGATTTACAAGTAGCGTGCTCTTGGCATCCACTACCTTTTGACCTCAGCTGTTCACTGACATCGCACATTTATTCACCTAGCGTCGATCTGTTGCCCTCTCGAGGCTTGATCTATTGTATTTGATTCTTTTTCTCTGGATCCTGCACAACTGCGATGCAGTTTTCGGTGTCGCGCGTCGGCTGCGGTCACCCGAATGTTCATTCCAGAGATGCGCAGGCTGCTGCTGCGAGAGAAAGAGCGAAAACGAAACACGAAACCGAGGCAGCTGGACGGCAGCTGCAAGGATCCACCACTCAATGCCAGTGTCGACGCGCTTCTGAGCGTAGACCACTGACTGTGCCGCGTGCACCAGGCTGTTCCTGTGCTCGGCGGTTGCTCAATGGCCTCGAGCGATCAAGACCAGCCACACTGACATCTCATCCACATAACGCTTGTGGTGAATGCCCCATCATGGACAAGATATGCCCACACCTCTCTTCATACCGGTAAGTGCCTCTTGAGAAGTCAAAGCAGACCGGTGGAAGTGGAAATGAAGCATGGTGCCACCATCATGCGTTCCTCAATAGAGTGCTGCGTAGGGGTTTGCCCAGACTGATGGGACCCCCAGCCACACCTCTGTCTCACCTGGCTGGAATGCGAAATCCTCTGATGATGGGATGAACGAAGGCAGTCCATCAAGGGATTCGAAGTTGCTTGATGCAAGCTCCTGAGCAATGGGATCGATGCGCAGGTCCGGAGATTCTTCCTCATCTTGCTCGATGTCGAATGGGGCAGGACCTTGCGCAACGCTGGGCATGGTTGACTTGTCGAAGATCTCCGCGAACGTGTTGCTCATGTTCGCTGGGTTGACTTGCACGGCGTAGCCAAGCTCGAATCTGAGAACATCCGAATCACCAGTTGGCAGGACTTGTTCGGCGGGTTCGTTGGTCGCAAGACGCGTGCGGGTGACTCTCTTCTTCGCTGCCATGCCGACATCCTCTTCCTCCTGGTCATCGGGCGTGTCTTGAGTGGGTTGCTTGCGCTTGGGCCGACTCAAGGCTCCCGAACTCGAGACTGGTCGCTTCCCGATGCCGTAAGTCCCATTTCGATTCCCCGTCGACTTCTGCTTGCGGGAAGCTTGCGCAACTTCCAAGCTCTTCCCAGCGGCGACGTCCGAAGCCACGAGGGCATCGTACACATTGAGCTGGGTGCCGTCACGAGCGGCGTCCGCCACGGCCTTAGCAGCCAGAGCGGCGGACTTGCGCTCCGTGATCGAGTTCTTCTGAATTTTGCGCTTGCCAACGGCGATCTTCTTCGTATTAATCGCCTCCGTGATCTCGGACAGGTCGTATTGCGCCAAAACCTTCAGGAAGATGCCACCATAGATGTGGTCTTCTGGTACGGTGTGGTTCCCCGAAGCATCCGTGTCGTAAAGAATCTCTTCCGCGCTCAAGCTTCCATACCCGTTGAAGTCTTCGGTTACGTCGTGGACGTTCTTTGGGAGGACCGTGGCATATGGCGCTGATGACGGGAAGGACGTGCTCGCGGTGGCCGTTTGGCTCGTCAAGTGCGAGGCTCCGTTTTGCACAGCAGTAGCCGATGGCTCGGGGCTTGCGTCATCACGATCGTTATCGTGGTCTGCATTCGCGTTCTGGAGATGGTCAGGAGGTGAATGGAGTCTCAAAAACCCTGCATTACGTACCGAATTTTCCTCACCAGCGGTGGGGATGGACTGGGGCACAAGGACCGTCGTGTCTTGCGCGTGGCTGGCTCCCATTGACTGCTGCTGCTGGATGTTTCCCGCGTCCAGTGTTGCGGGGAGCGTGGTCGGTGGGGTCGCTGAGCGGCCGCCGGTCGGGCTTCTCGCCTCCATGTCCGTGTGCTCCGGGTCGCCGTGCAATGGCTGCACGATGCCTCCCGCAAGTGGCTGTGGCTCGTCGTGCGGGCTGAATACATGAGCAGAATTGGCGCGGTTGGGTTTGCCTGGCATAGTCAGTAAGAGATTGTGCGCGGTAAGTGGTAGCTGGATGGACTCACGAAGCTCCGGCAACTTTGCCTCGCGCATCCCCTTTCGTATCAGCGGGTTGACAAACCGCGCCTCCTTGGGAGGCACCTGCGAGGGAGCTGACAATGGGCGGTCCATGATGGCAGCGGATCAAGATGGTCGATTTTATCGCCGCCCTTTGAGTGAGATTCAGCGGTGACGTCGCGCCCTGTTGAAGCAGTGGGCACGATGGGCTGCTTTGGACTGCACGCGAGAGTCCTGACTGCAGTTGTAGAGCAAGTGGTGTTGGTGCTGGGCTGAATTGGGTTGAAGCGAAAGTGGAAGTTGAGTGTCTGGAGCGTCTGTTTCCTAGACAGCGTCGGCCTTGGCACCCTCCTCAGCCACGCGACATTTTCATTCCAATCGAGTCGTATTGGCGCCACAGCTTCAGGAGCTTACGTCAAAAGCGTCGCTAAGAGCCGGCCATCGGTTGCAGCAGCTATTCCGCCTATGTTCGACGTCCTCTCGCGAGGCCAATGTCAACAACTTTTCCCTGGCCGGCGATAGGGGCACTCGTTTTGACGACATATTCGTACAGCGAACCAGCAACACAAGAAGTGCGTCCAACAGCGCGACGGCCATCACTTGATCAGATACGTCCATACTGTGGTTTTCGCCGCACTTCAACTAGGTTACCGGATCGCACATTCGGGGAGGAGAGCATATGCCATATCGCCCAAGATCCGAGCGGTATAAAAGGATAGACTCGGACAGAATCAGTCAGAGCGCTAATGGATATAACATGGTAAGGTGAAGAGTATCCAAATAAGTCTGCTACCCAGATGTACGGAAGCGGTAGCAGCCTCGTACTATAAGCATTTTTACAAAGAACTGATGACTCCTTTGTTTGTAGCAATTGATCTGGAGAAAACAAAGGCGCGAGTCCACGCAAATTGATGAGACGGTTCTAGGCGAGATACACAGCGAGTCGTTCTGTCCTCAATGACCGGATGTCGACAATTCAGCTCGTCTGTCTTCAGCGTGTCGGAAGTGCAGCGCAGAGAGATGGATTAGCCAGGATAGAATATTTGTGAGCTCGACGTCTTGAAAGTCCACACAGTTGCTATCAATGGATGCAGTTGTGTGCGCTCAGATGGTTCTCGTTCCATTGAAAATGTCGAAGAAGTCTTCAAGGAGCTTACCAGTCCGCACATAGTGCGCGTCGAAAACATGCAGAATTTATACGAATTCCACAACGAATACGAGTACAGAATCGAGATGTTAATCCGTATCTCTTAATTCTAGCTCCAATTCATATCAGACTGGTCAGTTCTTCTAGACATTAGCTTCATTGGCATGGTCAGTGATCAGGAATGGAGAATTTCGAGCTAGTAGTATGGAGAGGCAGTGTACCGCGCGGTGAGTTCACCTTTACTGGTTGACAGAGGGACAGTGTTCTATGGTCATCTGGTAGATATCCTCTCAATGAACGAGGGAAGTTACATTTCCTTTAACATGGCATGAAGCATGGTTGGAATGAGATTCTACATTGAGAAATTCGAAAAATTGCGCATTTCTGGATCTCGAACACAAAGAATTTTGATTCTCTAAATCTACATTTTACACCTCTCTCACGCCTCCACAATCGTTTCGCTGTCAACGAGGGACATGGACCCTGCTATTTCCTCCAAACCCAGCACAGTTGCCAGTCATGACTTCTCTCCTTGACTGAGGTTCTCTCACTGAGCTATGTCAGGATCCCATACTCACTGGAACTCAGGATCGAACAACTTAAAACAGTCCTTCTCGTGGTCGTCGAAGTGTCGCCCTGCACCATTGCACCCACAGCAGAAGACCTCGCCGGGACGGTCCCAAAAGTAGTCCCAGTCTGGCTCTAGATCATACTGTTCATCTTGTTGTTCAGTTTCTGAGATCTGGCGTCCTTCCTGTCGCTGGTCGTCCTGAGCATATTCTTGTGGCTGGGCCTGTATGGTGACTTGTGCATCGTCTTGTACGTCGCCTTGTGACTCCTGTTCCTGGAGCTGCTGATGGATCTCGCTTGACGCCATTGCAGCATTCTCGGTCTGTGCCGGTGTCTGTGAGTGAGATTGGGCTGGAGAAGCGGCAATATCCTCGTCCAAATTTTGATCCTGCCGTTGAGACTCTTGTGACGATACTGCAATGTCGCCGAGCTGCTCCTGGGCCTGCTCCTGATTTTCGCTGGACGATGTTGCAACCTCAGTCTGATCTTGCGTCTGGTGCTGGGGCTCGTCTGAGCATGCTGTACGATCGGCCAACTGGTCTGGGGTCCGCGGTGGACTCTCGTTCGGTGATACCGCGGTACCTGCAATCGGCTCTTGGGTCTCCTGCGGACTTTCGCCAGGTGATACTGCAGCATTCTCGACTTGCGTTTGAACGAGCTGCTGACTGTCGTCTGGAGAGACTGCGACATCATCACTCTGATCCTCCGCCTGCTGGCCATTCTCGTCTGAAGACATTGCAGTATCGGCGATCTGCTCCTGAGTCTGCATTGAAGTGTTCTCAATCTGCATTCCGGTCTGCTGATGACTGTGGTCTGACGACATTGCAGCATCGCCACTCTGCAAGACCTCGTTGTTGGGCTCCTGAGGCTCATCGACATCCATTGGCGTGGCCGATGCCTGGTTTCCAATCTGCTGACTGGCCCACTGAACGAACCAAGCCTCAGGTTCGCCCAGTGTGGTATGCGTCGAGTTGCCCGAGAGAGCTTGGTTTGCTGGTACAACTAGAGCGCCTCTCTGCACATCTTCCATTCGTTGTGAGAAGTCACCGGCGCTAACGTCTTCGGGGACAGGAGGTGGCATTGCTGGTGAAGTTGGCGCCGCATTGTCTGAGAAAGCAGGAGCTAGCAACACTGGAGCGGTAGGAGCTGCAGCGTCTCGAAGAGCAGGATCTAGCAGCAATGGTGGAGAGGAGGGCAGCACAGCATTAGATACCGGTGCCGGCGTAGAACGGTGAAAGTTCTGCTGCCCCCTAGACTCTGGTGCCATCAATGGCCGTGCAGGTATGTGCTGGGCCTGACTGCTGCCATATGCACGAGAAGGTGTAGATGAGGCTTCGCCATTGTTCGTGGGTGAGGCTTGGAGTGCTGGAATTGATGCAGCTGGATTTTGTGCTGGCAGAGTCGCTCCACTTGATGGACCTGCATCGTCGTCGTCAGAGCGGCAGCAAGTTGCTGCGGCATACGTCGCTGGGTCATTCAGTCTTGTACGCCATGTTGCAGCTTTGGTCCTATCCTTATTCGCTTCCTTGAGTGCTTGAGCATTGGCTTTATAGTTGGCTTTCCCGAAGATGTGCTCGATCGCATTTTTGATCCGGTAGTGAACGACTTGCTGGGACTTCGGGCCGAATGCGCTCATGCCCTCCGACTGCTGTCGCTTGTCACTCAGCTTCTTCATCAGATCACCCTTGCTGTATGTTAGGTATAGCACGAGGATCACTCCGCCGAACATGTGCTCGGTGTGGACCTGAGCCAATATTTGATCGGCCGTCAATCCAGCGTAAGGGACCGCGCTATGATGATGCGGCTTTCTTGGCTGGATTGCGCGGTGTGCTGGCGGAGGTGGGGCTGGGAGTGCAGCAGGTGCAGCAGGTGCTGGTGGCGGCACTGGCATGGCTGGTGCAGAAGGGGGCGTAGAGGGCGCCAATGCTTGCAACATTTCGACATGTCTTCCTGCGCCAGGGATCCAACACCTTTGCTGAATGTACCACAAGGTGTGGGTGCCCTGTCTCCCCGGCTGCGACTGGTAGATTTCAAGCACGACTGGCTGAGTGGGGTCCTGAGATTTGACAAGAACTGCTACCTCGTAGACACACCCACTTCCGAGGAATGCCGAGTATTGGCGTAGATCGTGCAAGAACTGGCCCATGTCGAAGTACGGCGTGCTGAGGCCAATAGTGAAGCCTGGGGGTGGAAGAAAGTATGGAGCCTGCATATTGTGGATGCCATTGCGTACTTGGGCCGATGGAAACGCTGATTGGGCAACGAGAGGCTCTGCTGCGGCGAACTTTGCTTCGTCCACAGCATCTTGGACGTCGGTAGTTGCAGCGTTGATCGCTCTCAGCCGCAGCTTGTTGATGATGATAGTCGTTGTGAGTTTGTCCAGGGAATTGTCGTCGGCTAGGACAGTCTCACGCGATGAATTGGACAGTCCGTAGATCGGGATGCCGTGGTGGAGTCGTTTTTGTGCACCATTTGCTGGTGCTAATGCCATCGTGGATGTTGATTGGGCCGAGTCCAGCTCGGTCGAAGTGTTAGCTCTTGATTGATGTGTCGTCGACGTTATAGTTGTAAACAGCAGGTATTTTTCCTGAGCTCAAGTCTGTATGATGATAGATAGAAGGAGAGAGGCAGAAGATATCAGTAGGAAGAGGATAAGTCAGCGCGTGAAGCGTCTTCAGGACAGTAACTTGCTCAAAGCAACCGGCATAATGCCTTTGTGGCCCTTGAACAAGGCCTTTGTTCTACTGGTATCCTGCCATGCTTCTGCATCTTCGGAACCATACGCACAACTCAATCATGTTGTTGCAATGGTCTCGCGCGTCCCATCGCAGGAGAAAGGACATGTGTGTGATGTCTACAGCCCTGGGAAAGCCAAGACAACTCTGGCTCGAAGGCATGGCGTTGATTGTTGTTTTGGACACTTTCATTGTTGTTGGCTTTTCTTTGTCATAGGTAGGATATCTGTGCCAAGAGCCATTCATCGAATCTGCAAGACGACGGCACAGCGAAGATCGCTGATCGATGATATGTGCTGGGAAATCGATCGGTAAGTGTATAGATGTCGAAATAAATCTATGGATCTTGAGCAGGAAGAAATGGATGCATTCGAATAAGAAATGTGGGGAGTATTCAATGTAATGGTTCTGCCAACAGGTTGGGATCATACAAGTGAGCGCCATGCCGGGCTCTACCTTTCTCTTTGCATTGTGTTTGTACAAACAGATTCTCAAAGGCGTGCATGCACCTGAACTGAGACGAAAGCAATTGCCCTTTCTTGTCTTACTTACGATCATCGCACAGAGTGCCAACCATAGAGATGCAAACACGAAATGTGAAGCGATTTGGCTCTTGCTCTCGTGGCGAGCAGAACCTGAGTAGAAGCGAAATTTCAACTGTATCTCTATACATGGTACTCAAATGTAGCGGAAGGGGTGACAAGACCATTTAAGATGTTACAAGGGCTCTTCTAGCGATCCTTCTCCTTACCGAGACGAAAAAACAGAGTATGTCCTTCGACTAGACACGCAGCAATTGTGCTCCCATGCGATGTGTATGGATGTCGTGCAATGTTAAGCATTGATCCGTGCCAGAGCAAGACATACAATCAATCTTTGCTTCCTGCTGTATTGATCGTTTGCATCTTGTTATTGTCTCAGGCTGGGCACCGATTCTCCGGCCAGAAAAGGAGAGCTGCTCGACCCACATGGGAGGACAACTTCCACTGTATTGGCAAGCTGTCTCAAAAGATCGTCTTAGAGCCAAGAGATCGTCCCGATACAGCCTTTATAAGACGTTCAAATGATCTGGCGTGGGTTGGAGCGTTCCTTGTACGCCCGCCTTGCTTTCGAATTTCTGGTTGCTTCTACAGGCTGAGGAGACAGAAGGTCCGTTAGCTTGAATACGATGGCGGCAAGCTGTTTGAAAAAAAAAATAGGTCAATGAAGATGAAGCTACGCCGACTGCGTCTAGAGCGTAATCTGGCATTGGCGTTGCGGCATCGTTTCCTCATCATGGCACATAGGAGCACAAGGTGGCACGCTTAGCCTCAGCCTCCGAAGAGACCGTTTGCTAGCCAGCAGTACTCACAGTCCTCAGGACACACAGAACGCACTCACACATAGCCGACGTGAAGTCGTTGCGCATGTTAGAAACTCTGCCACCATTGAATATCTGCCTGCAATGAATCTGCGCAACCTCAAATCCCACGTTGACCAAGCCCTCGAGCAGTGCTCGAACGAACAGATTGCACAGGTTGCACAATTCATTGTACGGGATATCAAAATTTTAGACCCAAACCTATGCAGTCCAAGTAAACCACTGTTCTTCGAAATAGACTGAATAAACGGCTTCATATCAAACTGCTGAGTCTAAAACTTCCTCACAAGCTTCACCAATGGCCGAGGAGCTACAACATCCTAGTAAGAAGCTGACGGCGATCAGCTGAAGGTCTCCCTGCCTTGCCTGTCAGGATCCACGCGCGATAGCGTTCAGACGCATGTTCTCGTGCTTGATGTTGATTACCAAGCTCACCCTTTGCAAGACCCCGAATAAGCTAACCGCGACCACATAGCTGGATGTAACTTTGCACAGCTTAACAAGATCCACCTGCAGAACTTAAAATAGCCTTTGCTCATTTGTCATCCTTGGCGTGCAAGTGACTTGAAACAGTGTTTCATGGTTCGACTTATTTGCCGCTACCCAGAGCCCTGACTTGGTCGAACGAGGTCAACGGGCGAGCCGATTCCGATCGTCAAGGAGACTCATCCGACAGCGCAGGGAATTCTTCCATCCCCAAGTGCGCTCGCATGCCGACAGCGAGCTTGGAGTCGGATCGCGCACTTCCGAAGAAGACAGGGCCAGAGGGACTGCCGACCAGCTGAACGGCAGGAGTTCGTGGAAAGCTACTTATAATGCAGCTTGCTCACGCCAGATCATCTCGGTCCAACACTACTCTTTCATTTTGCAAACGATCCAAGTGACTTCAGACCTATATCGATCCAAGAGCTCGGCACTCATGGCTGCACAAAAGGCGAATAAGACCGGAGATGAGGGTCTCGGCAAGCAATGGACGGAGCAGATTATCAACTCTATGGGACCCCAGACGGAGCCTCGTCTTCGCGAGGTGCTCGGTCCACTCATTCGTCACATCCACGACTTCGCTCGAGAGGTGAATTTGACGGTCGATGAGTGGATGGCGGGCGTTCAGCTTGTGAACTGGGCAGGACAAATGAGCAACGATCGTAGGGATGAAGGTCAACTTCTGTGCGATGTCATAGGACTTGAGTCGTAAGCTTCTTCAAGCTGTCTTGCGATATTCCTGCTCACACGACCTAGCTTGGTTGACGATATTACCGCCCGAAAGGCGGCAGCGGACAATGCTGTCACTGCGTCTGCGGTACTTGGTCCATTCTTTCAACATGATAACCCTATTCGCGAGTTTGGCAGCAGCATCACGTTCAACACTCCTAAGGACGCCCAGGTTGCGTATGTCTATGGCGTTGTAAAGGATGGGCGTACCGGTGAGCCGATCCACAACGCCGTCCTGGATATCTGGCAAGCAAGCACAAATGGTATGCCCTCTAATAAAGCCTGCAAGCTATTACTGACATCGAGCAGGGCTTTATGAGCAACAGGATGCGAACCAGGTGGAGCACAATCTAAGAGGAAAGCTCTATACGAATGAAAAGGGCGAATATGCCTTCTACTGTGTTCGGCCAACGCCATATCCAGTAAGTGGTGAAGAGTCCTCGTTGATCTCACTCGAATCGTACGCTAAGCCATCACAGGTGCCATTTGATGGTCC